>RJWM01029909.1:0-23971 GCA_004363535.1 Dasyprocta punctata | reverse complement strand
AATAGGTTTGCTTTACCATGTGGTCCCCGCCATGTTCTGCTTCACCACAAGCTCCGAACGACAGAACAAGGGACCATGGACTGACACTAGTGAAACTGTGAGCCAAAGTAAGTCTCTCCCCCTCAGAAGCTGTTTATCTTTGTCACTGTGATAGAAAGCTAACACACATCAGAAATGGGAGAAGGCAAAAAAAAAAAAATCTGGAGGGAGTGAAGCTCTTGATTTTGACCCCATGATGCTGATTTCAGGCATCTGGACTTCTTAAATGTGAAAAAGTAAATCTGTTGGTTTAAGTGCTCAAGTTTCAATAATTCAAGTTATCTATCCTAGGAAAAGGTAGGTTTCATGGGAAGCTTTAGGAAACAAATAGACAAGCACTTAGAAATCTTAACCAGTTGGATAGCAATCATACTCTTTGGCTCCTTTCCCGCCTAGCCCTGGATTCTGAGGGAACTCATCTGGAAAGCTGCCTGGATGCCAAGAGGGTTTGAATTTCCCGGGTCACACTAATGTGCAGTAAAGTTTGCGAACCACTTCTCTTTCAGGTTGTGGCAGAAACAAGAGCGGCTGGGCCTCCCTAGCACACCAAGAGACTCTGCATGGTATAGTCCAAAGACTTCAACCCAAAAGATTTGGGTGCAAATCTCAGCCCTTCTAGTTTTATGATTTATTTCTCTCAGTTCTATTTTTCTTATCTGTAGGATATGACAGAGTTAACTCCATCTACACTACAGATTTCTCAAGAAAATTAATCAAAATACATAAAGCCCCACACAGTGCCTGCCAGATACAGTGGGGGCTGAAGATGAGGGATTCCGAGCGGAGCGGCTGGAGCACATCACGCAGGATTGTTTGCCATTATTTTTTCCTTCCCTATAAAGCGAAAGCACTAGGTAAGAAAAGTGATTTTGAACTTTATAAAGCAACACAGTCCTTTTATAAATGTCATTTCATATTGTACCTCAATGTTAAATAAAAATCCATTTTTCCCAAGCTGTTCTAAGTGCCACGGGGTGGAGTGGAGGCAGGAAACCTCCCACCAAGCCCCCACCAGTCTCTCCAGACACCCCTGAAACCATTTCTCAGAATCCTGGACTCCCTGGGACTCAGCTATAAACACAGCAGTCATCTCTAAGATGCCGTCCTGTTACAGCATGCTTTGATTTCGGTCTTAACCAGCCAGCCACACCCTAATCAGAAGACAGATGGGATAAAGTGGCCGGAGCTAAGAAGCTCCCGCCACAGGCGTGGCCTCTGTGGATGCTCGGTAGCCATAGAGGGGACAGCTGAAGGGGCGGAGCCTACGCTCCCTGCTGTCTTGGCCAGGAGACAGAAGCCGAGCCAGCACTATCGGGAGGCCAGGAGGAACCCAGGGTCTGGCCGAGCTCCTGAGGCGGCACGATAATATAAACACTTGCTCGCCTACTTGAGTAGGAGGCCCTTATGCATGGGTATCTACTGCCATAGACTCAAGTTTCCAGGGAAGATTCTTAGGCACTCGACATATGCTAGGAGCTGTGCTGGGTCAGATGTTCAAGGTCCGTCCAGGGATTTACATTCTGGAAGGCAAGAGACCCCGAGGTAGAAAAGCTTTCAGCTGATGCTTCGTCATTCATTCCCTGGATTACTACGCTCTCTCCAATACACTCACCATGGAGAAGGCAGGGTGGTCACGTTGCTTCCTCTCCTAAACCCTCAGTGGCTCTCCATCACACTTAGCGAATGATCCGCAGTCCTCAGGTCACTACCGCCCTGCTCCACACAGCTTCGCTCCACTGCCCGTCTCCCAGCCCCGCAGCCCTTCCAACCTGACCCGCCCACTCTTGCTTGGAGTTTGTCTCTGCCAGCTCCCCTCCGCCTGAGCTGCTGTCCTTTCTTCTGTCCCCAGGGCTACTTCTCACCTCAAAGTTTCCCTCTGAGTGTTAACTCTCTCCCTGACCCCACCAAGTCTCTATTTCAGTGAGCTGCGAATCAGGAGAGACTCCCCCATAGGCTCTACTTCAGCCCACCGAGCGTCTGACAGCGTTTTCTCCACTTGTAATGTGGGTACAGAGTCGAGGTCCTAGCAACCAGCAGGTGGCACAGCGAGAACAGGTGGCTCGAGGGCTATTTACAAAGCTGTGGATGAAGGAAAACCACAAAAGCTCATGCAATTTCTTGGGGCTACTAGCAGCCCAGACAGCCAGATGAGCCCTATCCCTAGCCTGGCAAATGAGGGAGAGAGAGGAAGGCAGGCGCAGACAGACACAGAGACACAGACAGACACAGAGGCAGAGAGACAGAGACAAAGACAGAGACACAGACAGAGACAGAGAACCAGATCCTAGAAGGAGTGGAAGGAAGCTTAAGTCAGCCTCCCCTCAAGGAGCAGCCCCTTTCTTTCAGCTGAGGGGCACAGTCATCCGGACCCCATGCTCCCTCTCTCCTCTCCTATGACCTTCTGCTGGGACCCTGCTGGCCAGACCCAACCCGAAGCCAGAGGCTCGGGCCCTTGGGTCAGCCTCCTGGGACACGGAACAGGTAGGGAAGAGCAGAGATTGGCCAGGCAGGCAAAGAGAAGAGTCCTACACAGGGCTGTCCTCCCTCCAGACTTCCCAGTGTCCACCCAACACACCAGAACCTGAGCCAGGGCCCACACCTGACAAACAACTTGCCTTGAACAAACAAATGAATGGGTGATCAGGGGAGGTGTCGAGTAACTTCTTGTTGGGTAACTACCTACTGGCTGGGTTAGAGTACTGCGAAGCTTAAGGGCGTGAGGCATATACACAGATTAAAGAGCCAGAGACTTTGAGAGTCTCCACAGATTTCACCCAGAAGCCCTAACTTTGCTGTCTGAGCCGCAAAGGAAACACCAGAGTCTTTGTGTTAGTCTCCTACAGGGTTGGCCCCGCCCAGCAGGGTGGAGTTCATTTATTTTCTAGGAGGAGCCTGAGCCCCTCTGCCCTGTTTACTTTCTGGGCTGAAGAAGAGTGTAACCTGAATGAGCCCCAAGGCCAGCTCCTCTGAAAGGCCTGCGGTTGGCTGCTGCAAAGGGCCCCCAGTCGGCCAGGAAGGGCCCCTGGCTGGATGCCACCCGCGGGGCAGGGAAGTGCAGGCTCCAGGGTCAGACTGAGCTGGACTCATGACCCGGCTTCTGCGCTTACCAGCTGTGGGACCTAGGGAGAACCGCTCGCCCTATCTGGATCATTATGGTAAACTGGGGGCCGTGGAATCCACTCTTCAGGGCCCTGAGTGATGTATGCCAAGTAAGGAGCAGCAGAGACTTAGTAAATATGCCCCACAGATACTATTTTTCATAAAGTCTTTGAGGAAATGACTGTGCCTTATTTGACCCAGTTTCAAGGATACAGGAAAGCCCTCAAAACCTTTTCCAGCCTCTCTCTCCCTGTTGTCATCAGTTTAATTGAGAAAAACAGGTACTTTTATTAAGCTGTAAGCCTAATCCCCACTAAAACACAATGCTCCTCCCCTCCCACCCAAGCGTAATTCTCAGTCCTCACTATCAGCACCTTAGGATGAAGGCAAGCACACAGTTAGGTGGGGCGTGAAGACGCCGAGCCGCTGCCGGGGATGGGAGGGGATGAGATGGGGGAGATTTACCTGACCCACCGCAGCATTTTGGTCCGGGAGTGGTCCAGAGAGCCAGGCGTGACCTGGGCCACTCAGCAGAAGTCTCCGGGCCCACACAGACCTGCGCACCACAGACCCGGTGTGGCCGCACAGCCACAAGGCCTCGCCCACTTACTGGCGCCCTTCACACGGCCATTAGAAGCCTCACTAAGGGCAGAACATCTGGCCACCGGGGCTTTTGGCCCCGTGCTCGGCTCCCTCTTCTCCACCTCCTGTCCTTGGGCTGGCCTCGGGGCGGGTAGCCTGCGGAGGGGGCCTCACACTCAGGAGAACCGTGTTCCATTTGGTTTAAGCTCCGTTGTCACCATCTTGAGATTCCTAATAATTTCTCAGCAGTGGCCTTGCGCTTTCGCTTCTCCTTGGGCCCCCCATTCCGCAGCCAGGACTCTCTGCCGTGCTCTCTGTGCTCGCTCGCTCTCTGCTTCTCCCTAAACCGCTTCGCAAAAGCAGAGTAACGATGCCGACTGCTAAGGCGGTGGGGAGGCTAAATGAGGCCGTGCAGGGGAAAACCTCCCTCACACCGGCTCACGGGAGTGATGACCCTCACCCCTATTTTCGGTATCTGTCTTGATCCCCCCCAAAGCTATATGAGCCCAGCACCCCACATCGTGCTTATTTGATAGAGGGAGAAAGTGTGAGTAGACCCACGTGAGGTCACAGGGCAAATCAGAACAGTACATTTTAACCCTGTCTCTTCCTCCTCATGGGGCCTCTCCCACGGCCCCGCAGGTGCCCGTCCCAGCCCTCCTTGGCGGTGACCGGGGTCTTGGGACCCTTTTCCTCATGCCTGGGCTGGCAGGGCCTGAGGAACCACTTGCCAGCTCAGAGGTGCCACCCCAGGGCGCAGCCACTTCCCGCCAGGCCTCACCTTGCGCAGCCTTGTTGGCTACGATCAGCCCCTTCTCCGCTTTATTCTTTTTCTTCTTCTTCAGCTTCAGTCCAAACATCCCCTTTCTGAAGAGAAGACACAAATAAGCCAAATTAGGCAACACAGTAATAGAAACGGAGTTGCCCAGACGTGCTGGGAGACAGCCAGCTCCCGGCCCAGCGGCCTCCTCGTCCATCCAGACGGGGTCACGGGGCTCCACCGCTGCAGGGGCAGACAAACCCTCCCTCAGACGAGGCACGCGGAGAATTCTAGCAGCTGCTGCTTCTCCGTTTCTCCCGGCTCCCCCACACCAGGCCCTGGGAGGCCCTCGGAAGGATGTCACAAGAGCACCACAGCCACGCGCTCAACAGGCCCAGGGCTGAGAGAGCCCAGGGGCTGTTTCTGAGGTCACACAGCTCCTAGCAGCAGAGCCCTTGCTGGAGCCCGAGCCCTGGCTGGCCTGTTCCCTCTCCCTTGAGTCTGGCTCTCAGACCACTTCCTAGGTCAAAAGGTTCTGGTCTTACGAAGGTCACACCAGAAGCGCATAGCCCAGCTGGCACGTGGGGCACCCCCCAAACTTCCGCTTCCATTGTTCTTACTGTGAGCCATGATCAGGGAGTCGTGTCTGAGCCTCCTCACACCTCAGGGGAGGGCCCCAGTCCCCTGTCTCTAACAGGCAGAGCATCCCTGATGCCCCAGCTGTGCGAGAGGACCCCTTTCTGAGCTGAGGGGCTGAAAACACACAGCTCTGGGTGAAGCGCGGAGGGTCATGGGTTGGAGCAAAGGAGGCGTCAGGTGGGGGCGTGCCGGGATGGCCTCTAGGACCCAGGAGATGGAGCCAGGAGCATGCACTTGTGGAGTGAGCGGTGACACCTGCTACCCCACTCAGCGGCCTCCGCAGTGCCGGAGCAGCGCGTGCCCCTCCATTAGCTCCCACAGCAGTCGGGACTTGGGTGGTGCTGGAGTCAGTGGCGAAGATTAGGCTGCCTGGGCTCCATCCCAGCACGGCCCTCACAGCCCTGACCGGTCCCGCATGTGCAGGATGAAGTCACAGATGCGAAGAAGTCAGCACAGCAGCTGGGTCATACTGCTCAATGGCTACTCTTCCAAGGGCTAAGATTAGGACCAAAAATGGAAGGCAGGAGGAGACAGATGTCTGCTTGATTTATTTGTTTATTTATTTATGTGCTTATTTATTTATTCTGTTTGCATCCTGCTTTGATCCAGATGAGGATTTAAGGAGCTCTCCACATCAGCACTATCTGAACACGGGAATGGACCGCACTGGGAGAGGGCGCTCTCTGTCCCTGGAGGTCTGAAAGGGGAGGGCTGAAGACCACTGCCTAAGGGTGTTGTCAAGGAGACAGGCATCAAGGGGGGCACCAAAAGGGGGTTCCTTGGTCCCTCGAGATCTGCCATGCAGTAGGATGAAAAGAAAGCTCTCCAGAAGCAGCCAGACGTAGGTCACCACCATTTCTCTCGCTGCTCCGTCTCCTCATGAATATGATGGAGAGAGGAACAGAGGACAGTTGTGGGAACAAAGCGAGGTAAAGGGACCAAAGCGCCTCGTGCAATGCCTGGTACACAGAAAGGACAAAGCGAGTGCCTTTGGGGAAGAAGCAATTTTCTCTGATTTCCCATCTTTCTAGTTTCTCAGGAATCTCTGGAGAGCATACAGGAGGGAAACTCCTCCTTTCTGATATTTCTAGGAGAAAACTTCTAACAGTAGTTCCTACTACCCTGTTTCCAAAGAGTACTTCCAAACAGGGGATTCAAAGCCTAGAAATTTTCATGCCCTGAGCTGCCACTCATGGTTCCCCAGGGCTCGCTGCCCTGATCAGTTCATGCAGACACGACCTGACCTTCCCAGGATCCGGGCTGATGGGCTCTGCAGACTGACAAGACTGAGTTACTTCCACCTACGAATAGGAAATTGCTGCTAGTAAATGATGGTATCCAGAGGGCCTGGTCCTGGGACGGCCTCCGTGTTCTAGATTCCCCACACAGGCGTCAGCATCTAAGGCACTTTCCCCTCTGTGAAACCTACAGCTCTTGTTCCGGTTGCCCTACAGATTCCCCTAAGTAAGTTGGGGTTTCTTGATTTTGTTTTTGATTTTGGCTATTTTTTTTTCAACACTGGTGTCTTGAGTCACCTTCTGAGATTTGTAATTGACCTAGGGCAGAGTCAGGGTTGAGAAGCACTTGTGCCTAGAACACAGCCCGAACCCTACAGAATAAGCCAAATAAACATTTCAGGAATGCCCAAGCCAACCAACCCTCTTGGGTGGATTGACAAACACAGATGTGTTTTCCTGAAACTGTGAGTCAGGCATGCAGGGCACGCCCAGCATGAAAAGGTTTCTAATGAAAACTGATTTCTCCTTCACAGGCCCAGGACACCTGGCAGTAGAGCAGGGTCTCAGCTCGCCAACCTCGAGTGACACTGCTGCTGGCAGATGGAGCAGTGCTAAGTAAATTGGTGACACAGGACTCAGCTCGGGGCCCTGTGTGAATCCAGCTCTAGAATTCGGGGCTATGTACTTCTGCAGATGAGCCTGTTTTCTCCTCGTGTGATTCAAGGATATTTCTTATCTGGTTCACGGTGTGACTTTAAAATAGGACACAATGTTTGTAAAGTATAAAGTATGTACAGATTATCTCAATATGGATGCCAAAGAAATGCAAGTTTAAATTGTTTTGAATTCTGTGCCAGGAACATCATTTTACACACCTGGTCTCCCAGATCCCACAATATACCATGAGGTAGATATTATTATCAACCTTTCTTATGAATGAGAGGGTGCCGGAAGTTTCTGGTTAACATATTGGGATTGACCACCAAATGAGGAAGACTTACCTGGTAAGTCTCCAACAGCTGCCATCACAGCTGCCCTCTCCAGTCTGCTGACAATTCTCATATGGGACCCCAAAATGGATGTGACTTTCTGTCCTCCCCACACCACCCCAAGGTTAAGTCAAGAGACGCGTGGGCACACCCATACCAACCTGGCCTCCTCAGGGTGAAAGCTACTGTGACTCCGATATCTGTATCCAAACAAGAGCATTAAACAAGACACGGTTAGATTCCCTGCGGCAGTCTGTCCCAGGCAGCAGTGCTGTTGGACAACAGGGCCTGCACCGCCTGGGGCCTGGGGCTAGCCGGCCCGGCACCGGGGAGAGGGGCTGGCCCGAGGTGTAGGGCCTCACAGCTGCTCTCGGTACGGGGCTGGGCCGTGGCCCATCTCTGAGCACTGGTCTCACTGAGCCTCACGCCCAGCTGTGGGAAAAGCTCTCCAGAGAGCTAATGTAATCTCACACCATCCAGGGCTCCATCTCCCAGGCACCTCCCTCCCTAACCCGAAGCCTTAGCACTCACCCTGGGAGACAAGAGGCAAAAATCAACTGATTAAAAAACAGAGTTTTAGCTGAGGTGTCTACCTGGAAATGCTGACAGATTTTTTTAAAGCTAAACTATAATTTTATATTTAATAAAACACCTATATCAAAAGAATGAATTTGTGTGTAATCAGGACTGTCGTAAAAACAAAACAAATCAACTGCACCTGCCATTCTAAGGTTCTCCACACAGCCTTTGATAAATTCCCAGTTGCTTGCTGGTAAATACTTTCTCATTAAAGGCAAACCACTAAACATAGAAACAGCTGTACTGGGAGCGCAGTAGAGGATGACTGTTAAAATAGAAATCCCTGGGATGTCCTGCCTTGTCAGGGCGCTGTGATTCTGTGTGTGTGTGTTCCTGCCTCTCTCTGTCTCTCTGTGTCTCTGTCTCTGTCTTCTGTAATCTTTCTAGTGCCATTTACCTGTTCAGTCTCTCTCTTTCTCTCTCTATCTCTCTGTCTCTCTCTTTCCCCTCTCCCCCTCTCCTTCTCCCTCTCCTGTAATTTTTCTAGTGTAACTTATCTGTTCACTGTCCTATTTCTTTAAAACAATGTTGATTTGCCTGGGCCACATATCACATTTGTACATGGAGAGATTCTTAAAGCTATCCCCACACCCTGGCCACATCTATCCCAGAGAGCCCAAAACCACTGGTCAGCAATGGGGCCAGGATGCAGGAATTTATGACCCTCCCGAGATGATCTCCTAGGGCTTGCCCTGTGGCTAAATAATCAGTGCCCAGGAGTTGTGATCTCAAAGAATAAGGATATATTTTTAAAGAAAAGTTTAAAATACAATTTCAACTGAGGTAGGAGGATCGTAGCGAGTTTGAGACGAGCCTGGGCTACAAAATGAACTCAAGGGCAGTCTGAATGTTGTAGCAAGACCCTGTCTCAAAACAACAAACAAACAAAAAATAAATAAATAAATAAATAAATAACAAGATACAATTTCATAAATAAAAGGAACAATGAAATCTATGACACTCAGAATCCTTGTCGGATATAGTTGGGTTTGCATTTTACAACCCAACTCCCACACCTTGTCCACTCATCTTGACAATTAGCCCACAGGATTGGCTGCCTTCTACGCAGGCATGGAACCAGCCCAGCCCGGAAGGACCAGGACCCTCAGGTTCAAGGGGAAATGATCAGTCCTCTAAGGGATCAGAAAGCAGCTGGGCCCACTAATGCCTGAGTGGATGGAGCTCCCTTCCAGGCCAGTAGGGACCAATTCGCCGTTGCCTACGACACTCTGGAATCTCCTGCCTCCCTGTCATGGGAAGTGGATGCCAGTGTCAGGCCCTGGTCTTTACACTCCAGCCCCACTGGCCCTCATCATGGGGTTCAAATGCCACATCTTGATAGACCGTCATTAAGAACCTTGAGACTTCCCCTACAAGAGTCAGCCGAATCTGGGAAATGCACCTCCAAGGATGCTAATTAATTCCTCCTCCCGTGATTTCTCCGAACCAGAGATGACTCAGGAATAATTTGGAGCCACACGGTGCAAAGCCAAGCCAGGTTAAGCCAGCCTCCCACAGACTGCCAGAGGAAACTGCCAGATGCTCCAGGGCGAAGTGGCAGATGGTGCCGCAAGGCCCACCCAGCTGAGCGCGCAGCAGGACAGCAGTGCTCACCCCGAGCCGTCCCCGAGGGCTGAGGGCGCTTTACAACCCGGGGCACGGCCTCATCGTCCCCTTGGCTACGCCTCATCACTTACACACACACACACATGCGCACGCGCATACACACACACATGCATGGCCAGGCTGGTTAGAGTACAGAGGAAACAGAAATTGACCTTAGCATGTGATGTCAATGACAGGACTCCTCCCCCAGACCGGAGCTTCTTTTGCTGGGCCTCTGTGGTGTAAGCGGTTCTCTATCCTACCCGGCTTTCCACCCAGGTGGATCCGATCCCTGCCTTCTGCTCTCTGAACACCGAGGAACCAACCTCAAAGCCAAAAATAGGCTTCAGGTGACCTTGCAGCGCCTGAAACCACCGGCTGTCCCTCTTCCAGCACAAATACTGCAGACTCTCACCCTCGTAGCTTTCTGCCTTTCTTGACCCCCTAAATGTCCTCTTCCCATATGTTCCTTGTATATCTTTTCAGTGAATGAAGAGCAGGGTCTCCTCGAGCACACGTTCCTCTCCCAGGAAGTGTTCAGGTCCAGTGTTCTGCTCCCCATGTGGTCTTTCCCTTTGGGGTCCAGTTGCCCATGGAACGTTTGTGTTCTACTCTATGCTCCTCCCCCTGAGACGGGCTGCTGAGTCCGTCTGCCTCAGAGGGAAGCACACGCAAGTCTGTCTGGGCTCCAGTCCTGGTGGCTTCCTCTAAGTTACTTTTCCAGCAGTGGAGGTCAGATGTCCATCTCTATTTGATGCCTAGATTCATTTCTCACTGGGCTTGGGACACTGGGTGAGATAGAAGGGTACATTTACAATCTCGAGAAACTGATACCTGGCTTAGGTTTTGTTACAAGTGAAAATCATTCAGCTTCATCAGGTAAAGAGGGGAATCTATGAACTTCCTGCCAGAGCTCACTTCTGGCGCTGTGGACATTGAAGGAGAAAGCATCATTCTCCGTTACTAGATGCTGAGCTTTGGAAGGCAGTAACCCTGCCTCGCTTGCGCCTGCACCTCAGTACGCAGCACGATGCCTGACACGTAGTAGAGCTTGTGACGATGTAGCTAGATGGGAAGTCAAATGAAACTGCGAATACGTGGGAAGTCAAATGAAACACACAGAACGCTCCACATGGATTCACTGGAAGTTTGTTTTCTCTGTCTGAAAATGTATCCTATTAAAAGGGAAAAACTTACAAGAAAAATTGCTCTTCTTAAAACTTTGGGTTTTTTGAGACCGCCTAGCTCTGTAACTGCTTCACAGCTCTGTAATTACTTCCTTGATCCCTGCAGCCACGGAAGCGTAGCTGCACAGGCAGGAAATCCGCCTGTAACAAGCTCCATGACCATGACTCTAGTCTTGTAACTGGTGACCACTAATCTAACCGTGTAACTGATGGTCTCACCCCGCTAGCGAATCAGAGAACTGCCAGGACGCTCTGTCGTGCCTTCGTAATTCCTGGTTATCCATCATATAAAAGTGCTAGCCCACAAGCACCGGCCGCCTGGCTTTATTGTGGGGATTGATCCCGGCCAGGACCACCAGTGTAAAATAAAGCTGTTAGCTGCCTCCAAATCCTGGGTGTTGTTTCAGTATTTCTACTTGCTGTAGCACTATAAGACAAGAAGGAGTTAAAACTGTTCCAAGATTGAGAGCCCATGGTGGGCGTGGTGGCTCACACCTCTAATCCCAGCACTCGGGAGGCTGAGGCAGGAAGAACGCCATGAGTCCAAGACCAGCCTGAACTGCATAATGAAACCCAAAACCCTGTCTCAAAGATGAGAGAGAGAGAGAGAGAAGAGAGACAGAGACAGAGACAGAGAGACAGAGAGAGAGAGAGCCCAGACAGAAGACAATAATTTAAAATGGCAGTGGCTGAGTCTTGCCCCAAATACTTACCTTGGAGCTGCAAGAAGAAGACAGTTATTCCCCCTGGGGCCTGGCAAACCGTCCGCACCTTGTTCAGGGGCGCATCAGCTCTCCCTGCCGTGCAGCCTCAGCCTCCCTCCATTTCTTAAGCTTCCTTTTCTTGTGCATCCTTCTTTTTCTTTCTCTTTTTCATGCCTAAACATTTTTTATTGGTTGGTTATTCTTCTACTACCATTTCTTACGGCCACTCAATAAAAGCACAGAGGGCCTTTTTGTGTTCCAAGCACTGTGCTAGGCCCTGGTTTACAAATATAATTTCAGCAGGCTCCTTAGCTTAGAGACCCTTACAGCGAGGTAGGGAATGCCGACAACCACATGGTGACGAGCATGATACAAGAAATGCTATCAAGAATATACCTACTCTGGGTAAGCACCAACGTGCTTTCAGAGAACAAAGGAAGAAAGTCTTCCATGGGCCTAGAAGGATCAAGGCAAGTGTTCGGAGGAGGTGATGCTATGGTTGGGTCAGAAGAGAGTAATACACAGCAAGCAGAGAAGAGATGGTAGGAGGGGTAGACACGTGCTGAACACCTACTGTGTGCCAGATTCCTTTACCTGCTATCATTCATTTAGTGACCACAGCAACCCTGAAGGGAGGTGATATTAGCTCCTATTTTAAAGAGGAGAGACGCATTTGAAGAGGTTAGGTCACTTGCTCAAGGTCATGGTAAGCAGTGGGTGCAGGCAAACTTCAGACGACGCCAGCCAGAGACGCTGCACAGACCTCCCTCTGCACCGCAGGAGGAAGCAGTGGTCGCAAAGACCCTCGACTTCAGCCAGCTCTGAGCCTGGCTCCACGCGGGCTCCTTTGACTCGCTCCGTCAGACCAGCATCTCGCGCCTGCCTTCCACAGTTTTTAGTCCAAAACCAGAAGTCATTCAAAAACCTTCCATTTTATCAGCCATTTACGAACCAGCATCTGAAGCCCTCCTCTTTACATTTGCAATATAGGATGTCCATGAGAACTTTTCCAGAATTGAAATATCCCCACAAACCCCCTACGGAGAGACGCAAAGCCAGGTCAGCAAACACAGCCCCACTGGCTGCAGTACACACCCTAGGCTCCCGTACCACGTCTGGTTTCTTTCACATCAGTCTGAGGTCTCTAAGATTTCAAGAAAGACAATAACTACATGTAAAAGGCTGTGCACTCTGGAAAGTCACAGCATCTCAGAGCTGGAAAGGTTCTTTTTTATTTTTAAGGGACTAAAACCAAGCAAAACACAACAGAATAATGTCAATCAAATAAATTCCCATCAACGGAGGAATGGATAAAAAAGATGTGGTATTTCTATACACTGGAGTACTACTCAGCCATAAAGAATGATAAATTTGACACTTTTATAGGTAAATGGATGTGCCTGGGAAATACTTATTAGTGAAATAAATAAGACATGCATGTGTGAAGACTGTATTGTTTCATTAGTGTGACAAGCTGAAAGAAAAAACATGTATATGTGTATGTATATGTATATAAAAAAATAGTTAAGATAGTTAAAAAAAAAAAGAAGCATAATGCCTCTTTAGTCATCCACATGGCCTGTTCAGAAGCAAACTCAATGCATCCCCTCACTGAACACCTCTGTAGGTTCTGCCTTCCCTTCTATACCTTGTCCTAGTCTTTTTGTCACAGAATGACCTCAGCCAAAGCAGCAACTTAGGTCACACCTGCCTCTACTTTAGCTAAACCACTGACAGTCATTTTGAGTTGACTGTTGGAGTTTTAAGAAATTTTTGATGTGCTCTAAGGTGTAGGTTTTTTGCATGTGGATATCCAGTTGTTCCAGCATACTTATTGAAGGTACAATCCTTTCTTCACTTACTTGCTTTTACATCTTTGTCAGAAATCAATTGTCTGTTCTGTGGGTATCTATTTTGGGCCTTCATGTTGGTACCTTAGTGGTTTGTCTATCTTGATATTAAAACCATTTTGTCACAATTAATGTAACTTTGTGATAAGTCATAAGATTGGTGAAGATTAGAACTCTAACTTTGTTCCTGTGTCAAAGTCGTTTAGACTATTCTGAGTCTTTTGTATTTCTACAAAAATGTAAGAATCAAAATGTTAATTTCTATAAAAAATAATATTGGCATTTTGATAAGGGATTGTATTTTATGATCTTTATTATTTTCTTCTACTTATTTTTGGTTTTATTCTGTCTTTTATTTCTAATTTCTTAAGGAAAGATATGAGGATATTTCATAACTTTCTTCTTTTCTAATAAATGTACTTGTGTAATAAGTTAAAAAAAATAAAGCCAATCAAAACAAACCAGTGTAAGTGACATGGAACTTCAAAACAATAGGAAATCAACAATGGCTACCATATTACCTCTTGTTGTCTTCAAAATAGCTGCCCAAACCATCAGACATAGGAAAAATCCAACAAAACAGAACAGAATAGAACCAATAAAAACAAAATAATGAATGCAATAAAGGACTTCAAAACAAGATAATAGTAAATCCAAAATGGCTACCATACTATATCTTGTTATCCTTGAAATAGCTGCCCATGCCATCAGATATAACAAAATCAAACAAAACAAAACAGAGTAAAACCCAACCCAGCAAAACAATGAAAATGATACAGGACTTCCAAACAAGATAACAGGGAATTAACAATGGCCACCACCTTCAGAAGGAGGTCTCCCAAAGATGCTATATTGCGTATTGTTATCCTCTGAATAGATGATCAGACTACTGCTTTGACCTGCAAAGTCAGTGAAACACCAAATGCTATAAGCATTAAATTGTACTTTACCTCAATAGCTATCATCACAGCCTGTATTTCTTCGAATCAGCCTGTCACTCACAGTGGGTGGTGGTTTGTCTATCTTGATAACCTGTCACTTACAGTGGGGGGTGGGGTGGGGGTGGGTTGGCTCTTCTTGTTTCCCAGCCCACACACTGGAAGGGGCTGGCATTTGGCTGTCCCCCTTGAGCTGGAAAGGTTCTTAAAAATTCCTTTACATGCATCCCCATTAACTCCAATCTACTGTATTTCTTCAAGATCTCTTGGGATGAGGAATTCACTACCTTCCTAATTGCCTGACTATTTTGATCATTATTTTTTCTAAAGTATGCAGAGGTCCGAGTGTACTTTGGTGGGATGCTCTCATATTCGAGCAGCTAGCCCAAGTTGTAAGAGGATAAAATCGAGGCAGCCCTTTCCGCACGAGGCTGACTATGGGGAGCAGGGGCACAGCCCACACCGGAGCAGCAGCCACCAGCAGGCTGAGGGCTCAGTGGGCCCCTGCGTTGGTGAGTCCTGGTGGCTCCCAGCCCCAATCCGGAGGTTTCAGCACCATGCTTGGCCTTCAGCCAGCCTGCTCTCTTTCCGCAGGCCTGGACAGCACTCTATGGTGGCCAGCGCTGAGGCGGCAGTAAAGGGACCTCTCTGAGCTCTGCAAGACGGGGTAGCAGTGTGTGCGTCTGGAGACAAAAGCAGAAGCAGTCCTCCCTCTTCGCTGCCTGGCATGAAGAGCAGAGGGAGGGACAGGAGAGGTCCCAGCCCAGAGAGGTAGGGGGAGCAGAGCAAGCAGCGAGAAACCGGGGAGGGACCTGGATTCACCCTGAGAACACAGGGAGCCATTCGAGGGCTTTGCCTGGGGTATTACACCGGGCCCCTGCCTCTGCCGTTAGGTTTCGCTCCCACTCAGCAGCACCACCCACATCCACACCCCCGACTTCACAGCCGGGCGCTGGGCCAGGTGATGCACTACTAACCCGCCTGCTCTAAGCCATCAGGTGCTTCCCCACCTAGCGGCAAGGCGGCTGCCCCAGATCCTCCTCCAGGATGGGCTGCTGGAGTGGCTCCCATTAGCACCGTAGCTACGTGGTGAGTGGACCTCAGGAAAGAGGCTCTTTCTCTGTGTCGACCTAGATTCTGCTTCCACCTGCCTGTGGGCACATCTCAGATCTCAGAGGCTGGCTAGCAAGAAAGAGGCAGGGAGAAGGAGGCAAGGTCCCCTGCGAGAAAGACACGGGAGAGAGAGAGAAAGAGAGAGAGAGAGAGCTCTTTGAGGCCCAGTGTTAGCAATGTTTCTGTAGGATTATGTTTTTGTCCCCAGCTGATCTTCACTGGTTGGAAAGAAAACAAAGAATCCCTGGATGGTGGGGAATGTCTCAGGATTGGTGTCCAGGGCCCAACATGCAGACTAGACAGTCCCGGGGAAGGCTGGGCAGGCCCAGCTGGGCTGAAGCTAGAACCCCGTCCTGGCTCAGTGGCTGTGTTCTGCAGTGGCCACACATCCCAGTACATGCCAGGGTGCTAGAGTCTGAAGAAGTCTGGGGTCATAATTTAACCCCTTGTAATGAGGGCCCCCTTTGAATAGAGAGACAGAAGCCCAATCTGTGTGTGCTAGTGGGCTGATCTTATCTCTATCTAGTGTTTTAAAACAAAATTTCTCCACATACTTCTAGGGAAATTTAAAAATAGGAAGGCATACATTCACAGAGACAAACTGAACATTATTCTTTTAGCTGGATTAAGCAATTACTTTGAGTAGTAAAAGACAATATCACTGATTTGTACCCTAAGCAGATCACCTGCTTATATATTGTTTATGGATGTGTCTCTGTTTCCCATCAGCAAGGTATATGAGTTACTTTAGAACTTGGCACTTGACAGGTATTTGCTGTGTCTTCAATGTGTCCCCAAAAGTTGAATGGTTGTAAACTTAGTCCCCAATTTCATATGTCAATGGTATTTGGAGGTAGGGTCTTTGGAGATAAATAGGTTTAGATGCCATCATGAGGGTGGGGCCCCCATCATGGCATTAGTGGCTTTAGAAGAAGAAGAGAGATTAGAGCTAACACCCTGGTTCTGCCCCAAAAGGTGATGCTTTCTGCTATGTTCTGATGCAGCAAGAAAGTCCTCAAATGGTAAATAGATGCCAACACTATGCCCTTGGATTCTCCATCCTCCAAATTTATGAGCCAAATATACATTTACTCTTTAAAACTTACCTGGTCTCAAATGCTTTATTATGGAAACAGGAAACAGATTAAGCATGGAAGAGATACTTGTTTAATCAAATAAATACAATTCTGTCAGCTGACACTCGGTTCCTGTTTCACAGCCACTGATGATGAAGCGCTCACCTCCTTACAGCATGATGATCTGGGGCCATGCACCCCCCCCAAATATGCAACAAGGGGGAATCAAGGCTTTTTAATTAGCTCCTCCAATGCAAAATAGGCCAGGGTAATTATAACATGACTATGCCACTTTGGTCAGGAAGAGATGAAACAGTAGCTATCTTTGGGCAGAACAATTACAGAAAATAGTTTTAGCTAAAGAAGTTGAAAGAACCATTCCCGATATTTGACTGGGACAGACTGTAGATCTCAAGCCCAAATGTCTGCTCAACTGCTCAGAAGTTGGAGTGAGAGAAGGAGGACCAAGCGGGTGGCCTGGCCTGGCCACCATAGCTTCAACCTGGGAAGATCCATTTTCCTGTCATAAATATATTGAGAAATATAAGTACTATTTGAATAAATACATTTTTGTATTGAAAAAGCATCAATGAAGAGCCATCTATTCTTTCAACAGATGATAAAACAGAGGCCCAGGGGACAAAGGTCATGAATCTGCTTATTCAAAGGGCTGGGTTTCTGGGCATCCATCTGTCCCGCACTCACCTGACAGGATGCTCAGACCGCAGCAAACACCTCCCCTCCCAATGCACCCAGCTCCCATTCACTCGCAAACAGCTGCTTCCAACAGCATCACCGCGGAACTCAGGGGCCTTACACGAAATTATCCAAGGGGTTAAACGTCACAGCCTGATTACTTTTCTCTGTGTACTCAAAACAAGGAGAATAAAAGGAAATGCATTAAAATGCATTGATATGCTAAAATCAAAAGGAGCTCAATGTTGAAAATGACCAACTCTGGCTTTTCAAACAGAACCTGCAGCGGATCTTCCTCCCTTGCACATTTGAGTCCTTTAATGTCTTCTGCAACCAAGGAGAGGGAAAGTCTGCTTCACTCGGGCTGATCAGATTTTAGTAAAAATGTTGATTAGTGCAGCTGGATGAGACTGTCTACATCAGTTAATTCTTGAAATCTAATGTGGGGTCTCAGTGCAATTCCTCACAAACAGCATCCAGTCACCCGTACCCCAGAAACAGTCTCAGAAAGAACATAAAATCCCCCCTAGGGGTTCATTGCCTTGGTGTTCACTGATGTTCTGAAAGAAGAAAATAAGCTTGAAACTCATATCTGTAACTACACAGCCCGGTACCCTCCGCTGGCCTTTCGGGGAGGCTTTGTAGAACCCCTTATCCTGAGCGAGCCCTTGTGACAGACTTGCAGGGCTGAGAACAGTGGGGCCTGTCAAATCTCTTCTCCTTGGTTTGGCCAAACATTCTCAAGGCTGTGCATAAGTTCTTTTTTAATCACTTTTTCAGAAACTGGAGTGGGAACCTCTTGGACAGGAGGAGGAAGCCATCACAACTGTCCTGCTGACTTCTTTAAGAGTAACTATCCTTGGAATTTCAGCCTCTGTTCAGGCCCAAAAGACACTGAGTCCCAACCATGCAAGTTTCTCAGTCCTGTCCCTCCCCAGGCTCATCTGGAGAACTTCAGAAAGAAAAGGTCTAAAGTCACGCCTGGTCACAGGCCTTGAGCCTGTGAGTTGGGAAAGATTTGTTGTTGATGACAACAAGAAACTCACAAACTGTACAGTTAATGAGGAAGTTTGATCTGCTCTCAATGGATGGCAGCAGCAAAATCATAACAGAGAAAGTCCTATGTTGAACGTTCACATAAACTGAATGCATTGCTTCCTGCACCTGCACAAAATTCCAGCATACGCGTGGCATGTGCCACACACACAAACCAGGGAGAAGGATGGAGTCCGGGGCCTGGGGAAGGGAAACTGCGACCAAGTTCCCTCCACACGAAGCTTGTCCTGCCCCTGAGCAGGTGACCATGCGTGGAATCAGGTGGAGAGGGGCGGGGCGGGGTGGGGGCAGGCAGTACTTCCACAGCATTTGGGGAAAACACAGGCTCATGTGTAACTTTAGCTCCTACCACTGATCACCCGTGTGATCTGGACCAGACTGAAAATCCTCTCCACAGCCTCATTTCTTCATCTCTGAACAGAGCACCAAACAGCACTCAGCTCCTGGAGTGCAGGGCATTAAGTGACTTTGTGTACATGAAGCACTTAGAACAGCTCCTGGCACAGGAAATGAAATAGCTACTACTGTTCTTACTTCAGAACAAGAACAGTAAGGCTCAGAGAGGTTGGACAACTTGCTCAAAGTAACCCAGCTACGTATTGGCAGAGCTGCGGACAGACTGGGTCTCCTTGCTGGCTGAATATTTCTCCTTCCAGGCCACACGGAGGCTGAGTCAATCTAAATTATCTACTGTGCAACGCACACTTTGTGTAATATATTCATCTACTGCTCCAAGCACCCTGGGGTAGTCTATACCACTCATCACTGGGCTAAAGTTTCCACAGTGACGTTGTGTTCCACTTAATCCTCCCAGCAACCCTCACGGGGTCTTTAGCCTTTCTGTGAGGCAAGGACATGGAGGTCTACAAGGTCAGGAAGGCACCTGAGGTCGTACAGTGCTAAGCAGCAGAGCCGCCACCGACCCATCTGGTGAGCGCTGCTCTCGGCTCCCCTCCCAAGTATCACCCCGAGGCACCATTTTTCAACACCTCGTCAGTGTCAGTGCAGTCCTCATTCCGATTCAGAGCGCCTCCGAGAAACTTCCCGAGAGCCACACAGCTGCCTGCCACCCTAACTCAGTCTCTGCGCTGTTCACAGCCTCACCCGCAGCAGCCCAGGTCTCTAAGGACAAGCAGAGGAGTGGCATCTGCACGGGCGCCCACAGCCCAGGCTGCGGCAGAGGCCGCGGGCAGAGCTCGGGCGGGGGGAGAACGAGCAGGACCTCACCTTGCCCACAGGCTCCTGGCCTGGCCCCAAAGCGCTTGCTCACACACACGCACGCACTCACCAGCTTCTGGGAGGCGAGGAGGTCAGCCCTGCAGGAGGGGCGGCATCCAGCGCCTGCCCGGGCAGGAGGGAGACTTCCGGGGAGTCCAGCAGGCCAGCGGCTGGGGGACCAGACACCAGCTGTGCCTCCGCCGGGCAGGTCACCTCCCTGGAAGTTTACTTCCTGTGTGCAGGTGTCTGGCTGGGCCCTAACTCTGGTATCAGATGCCCTCTGCTCAGCTTGGCTGCCAGAGCCCAGGACTCTGATCAGTAAACACAGAAGCTCAGAGCAGGCCCTCAGGGGAGCAGCCGCCGCCCTTCCTAACCCAAGCCAGGAAAGGACAGGTCCATCAAGACTCAAAGGCTCCCAGCTCTAGATGGCCAGAAGACCCCGTCCAGCCCCTGGGATTTTTAACGTTTTCACCATCTGCCACACATCTGTTAAATGTTTTCACTGTTCACACATGATAATAACGAAGGTTGGAGTTTGTCGAGCACTGTGCTCCGGGCCAGGTTGAGCTGCCACCATCCACGGAACCTGGGCAAGCTCCGCAGAGGCTCAAAGGCAGCGCCCTCAGGGGCCCCACCTGCAGATGGCAGCACAGAGCCCACAAGGTGGCCAAGGTTGGCTTGGACGAAGGCCCACAGCCCGCGCCTCCACTCTGGCATTTCACTGGCTCTCTATTCTGATGCCATCTCAAAGAGGTCCCAGTTTATCAGGGAGAAAAATGAATAAAATAAAAAGAACCACCGTGGTGGGTCCTACGCCTCTGAAATCCCTATCGGGGGTGGGTTGAATGCCCTTCCAGAACCTTTGAATGTGCCTTTCTTTGCAAAAGTCTTTGCTGATGGAATTACATCAAGAATCTAAAGAGGAAATTATCCTGGGTTACCCAGCAGGCCCCAAATCCAATGGCAAGTCTCCTCGTAAGAGTCGTTATAGCAGAAGTCACAGAGACGAAGACAGAGGCAGAGATTGAAGGGATGGGGCCACAAGCCAAGGAATGTAGCCAGCTTCTTCACTAGTGTCTTCAGAGGGAGCACGGACATGCCTAACCTTCATCCTAGACTTCCGGCCTCCAGATTGGTGTGACAGCAGCAACATATGTGAGCGTCTTCTACAGCAGCCCAGGAAGTGAGCATACCACCTTCATGGGTTCCTCCAGCACACCTTGTCGGTACCCCAGGAAAGGAGGGGTCCCAGTTCCCTCCATCAAGGCTGGCATCCGGCATGGTACTGGGGCTGAAAAAGACCTAGGGTGAGGGCTGAGGGCCTGCACCTGCATGAGCAGAGGAAGATGGCAGGCCCAGGTTAAAGGGGGCAGGGCTCCCCAGGTGAGCACGGAGCAGGCTGAGCAGCTGTCGGGCCAGCTTCATTGGAGTCTCCAGCGAGCCCTCACTGCCTGCCCTACCAGGGTGCTGAAAGGCACCCCCAGGAAAAGGGGCTTTGGCTCAGGGGTTCACACACGGACAGCAAGGTGCCCAGCGCATGCCTCCTCCTGCTTGGTTTGGGTCTTGGCAGATTTATGTCCAAGATCACAGAAGGTCAGAGACGATTGCATCAAATGCCATGCATTACTGACACAGTGAGGCGAGCTGGCCTTCCCGCTACCCTGGCACTGCTAGAGCTGGAACCCCCTACCCGGCGCCCTCTCAAGGGCACCAAGCCTCGTCCCCCTGTCCTGTCTATTCTTTAAATTCTCAAAATGCCCTGCGGCAGCTCTTGCTGGAGCTCGCACCCTAAAGCTTATATTCCTCCTCCTAAACCAGATGTGGTAGTGCACACCTGTAACCCCAGCACTCTGGGAAGCTGAGGCAGGAGGATCACAAGTTCAAACCAGGGCTGGGCATCTAGTAACTTATTGAGAGTTCGTCTTAAAATAAGTGATCCCTGGATCCAATGTCCAGGACTGAAAAAAAATCCTCCTGTTAGAATATATTTCTCCTTTGGGCAGAATGGTGCCCTTGCTGTGAGGCCACTGTGTCTGACCCGGAGACTGGTACACCTCATCTCAGCAGAGATCACCTGGCCACGTGGGAGACACTCAGTCCTAGCTGTGTATGATGGCACAGCGCACGGAAACGCCAGGCGGACAGCTGTGTAGCCGCGTTTCCTGTTGCATCGGGGGCGCCCCCTTTCACTCACCCCTCCCCTGGTTGTGCCACCTTAGGGCCACGTGACCTTCCTTCGGCAATGACCTGAACACGCCTTCCTCCAGGTCTCTGTTCCTGGAGCCACATGCGCCCAACACACCTCTCTGCCTCGCTAACACCAGCCAATCCCGTGTCGTTCACTGAGCATGGCAGGGCTAGGAAAGGTCTGACAGGCGCAGCAGCTCCCTGGCTGTAAGCCCTCCAGTCCCGCTGTGCTTTCTTCCCATCACTTGTGGTTTGCCATTTTATCAGGGCGTGAGTTGGTACCCTCCCCCCACCATCTTCCCAGCACCCAGCCTCACAGCAGACACATGAACTCATCCTCCGCTCATTACGCAGATTTATATTGGACAAAATGCTGGTACAAAGAAATACACAGAAAAGGAAATTAGAGCCAGGCAGAAGGGCTGCACTCCACCAGACTGCCCGGTTATAAATCACCCTCACAGGCCAGGGATTTAGCTCAGTGGTGTAAGCGTCTGCCTGGCAAGAGTGAGGTTGTGAATTCAATCCCAGGTACCAAAACAAAACAAACAAAACAAAAGAATCACCTTCACTTTCTTCACCTTTGCTCTTTCCCTGCCTTCGCCCCTTCAGCGTTTTAGCCTGACTGGACCTTCCCTGAAGGAGAGAGGACGAGCTGGCCGTCAAAGCGGTCAGCGATGTAGACAAATGAACTGTGGAGGGGTTAGGGTAACACTGCACAATGGTCACCGTGAGAATTCTCAGTACAAGTCGTTGCAGGAGTATTTTTTAAATGCAAAAGAGAGAACATATTGCAAAGCAAACTTGCAAACCTCTCCTCCAACCCTCTCCACTCTGGGAAGAGTAAGACCCTCAGCACCAAGCAGGTAGGTCCTGGGGGTCCAGACCCAAGCGCAGGCCGTATCACCGGCAGCCACACGCCCGCCGCTCCCCCCATGCTGTGCCGCCTGCCAGAGGCACCGCGCCTCCGTGTGGAGCAACACGAGCCCACGCACAGCTTCGTCACGGCCTGCCTCCTCACAGGACTCACGGCACTGCCTCATCATTCAGCAAACAGTCGCCGAGTACCAGTTTGATGCCCGGCGCTGTGCTAGGCCTGGAAATGTGGGACGAAGAATGAGATGGGGCCTTGGGGCAAGGAGCGCAATGCTGTCCTGCAGCTGGACTGCTTCATAGTTTACAACGAGCTTTCACTCCTGGCTCTGTCACAGCAGCCTAGCGGCAGAAGGAACAAGTCCCCTAGGGGACAGAATAATTATTCACGTCGCAGGAGCGACTCTTAACAAAAGCACAAGCGGAAACAGTGAGTGTCACAAAATCACCACTCCAGCCTCCAGCCGCAGGAGCAGCGCCGACTGATGGCCTGCTTACACCGAGGCTAACGGCTGACGCACAGCCCGGGAACTAACTCAGGCGCCTCCCTGCAAGACGCGGAGCTCCTGTAATGGGTGACTTAGAGTCCCAGCTTCCCTGTCAGCCTAGGGGACCCTCCCGATCCAGCTGCTCTTCCCCATCCTCTCCATCACAGGCCGTAGACCAGCATCCCAGGCTGGAGAGCCTCTTTGCCTTTTGCTATTCTTTCCTTCCCAGGTGCTTCCCCAGTGAATGTCTGGCACACTGACGCTGACTTGGTATCCACTTTCTGGAGGACCTATGCGAACTGTGTCCAATCTACTCCAGATTTTGTGTTGCATACATACACCTTCCACCAAGAAAGAGATCCCATTTGGGAATGCATTTGGAAACTGTAGGGATAAACCCAGTTTCACAGGCTCCTTAGAGTTGATTCGATCTCACCAATATATAGTAAGACTCCATCAAAGTACAAAAGTCCCCCAGAAGGGCTGATGTAACAGCAGAAACGTTTACTCCATGCCCTCAGTAGGAGCCGGGAGCATGGGCATGCTGGCTTTGCACAGACCAGTGTGAGAAATGCTACCAGGTCCCACTCACTGACAGACCCATATGCCATCCTCTCCCTGGCGTTGCTAGTTTAGCCTCAGAATGGATGGTTTGATGTTCTCTTTCCCAGCTATGCTCAAATGAATGCATGACACAAATACTGAAATCAGACTGAAGAGTCGGTGACCCAGCAACCCACGTACAAGGCGACCTCCTTGAAGAACACAAAATTAGTCATCCACTATACAAAAACTCTCTTCCTAGGCTTAGAAAACGAGACATTCAAAATACTTAAAATAGTTGTCATTCACAAAACACAGGAAGACTGAATAAGGCCACATCCTGCCCTTTTAAAAATATTTTATATTTGAGAAAGTGTTTTGCTAAGTTGCTAAGTAGCTCAGACTTTTGATTCTCCTGCCTCAGTCTCCCAGAGTATTAGGATTATAGGTATGTGCCATGACACCCAGCTCTGAATAAGCTTTCTAAACACAAGTGATAAACTCTAAACTAT
>RJWM01029908.1:0-23992 GCA_004363535.1 Dasyprocta punctata | reverse complement strand
AAATAGATTGTCTACTTGTCTTTTATTTCTTCCTTTTCTGGTCTATGAACGCTGAGAATGAATTTATACAAGTTATCACTTCAGGTGGTAGCCATTCAACAATACTGGTGCCAGAACTCGAGATTTTACCACATTATCGAAACAACTGTTATGATTTCAGAACAAAGAGCAACATGGTTGCTTTGTAAGATTTTCATTTCAGATGGAACTTCTGTCAACTAGCGGTTTAAGTATCCAGTCTCTCCTTTCAGCCTTCAGAGTTGAAGGAGAGTTGGAGGAAAGGAATTCTATCTAGATGATTAGAAGATAGATACTTAGCTGTGCGATTACTTTTTAAAAAGTTATCTACTTTGCTCCTTGTTTGTTTTCTATACTTGCTATTTATTTTCCTCATGATAAATTTAAAGTATTATAATGCTGATTTTCTTAGCACTACAACTCCGGTCTGTTTTTCATAACCCATCTCTTTAGGCATGGGAACAATACCTACCGACAGATACTGATTCCTATAATAGTCTAATGAATTATTTTCTAAGGATTAATTTCCTATTTCCTGACTAAGAACTCAACTAACTACCATGTTTCTAAATATAAAAAGTGGATTAGAGCATTTGAATTCATAGGATAAGTTTATTTACTTCAATTTGTTTTCAATTTCAAAACTAGGGAGGCTTCACATGGAAGGCAGAACATACTGTGTACAATGAGCTTTAGTCTTTTATCTGATGATACAATATGAATACTTTGAGGAAAATAGATTCTTATCAACATCAGGAGTAAATATACAGAAATGGTAAAAATAATACTTGTGTTACTACTTGTCTACATGGATTATTTCTTAATTGAGGTAATTCATGTCAGACAGAACAGTGTACATAAAATTTATCATTTGTTTTGGTAATTTTTCTTTGTGATGACCTTATTCCAACTTCTATGCTACATGACTTCTTTTCTAGCAGCTGAAAGGCACAGTCTGGAGTTTTTATTCCTGAATTTTGAGTTTACATCTCATCACTTGAAAATGAATAAACCAGTAGATTACTGCTTTGCAACTGAACATTAAAAATGTAACATACAATGTGTACCTGTACATAATAAAATGATGTTACGTTTCTAGATTTTACATTAGCTTATTTTCTATATATAAACCAACCAGAGCTTCTACCTGTTTTGTAATTTCTACCCCATTTAACTGTGATTAATATTCTTGGGAAAAAATCATTGGCATTTTATGGTATTTGAACATCAGTGAATCGCTACTATAGAAAGCTACTCGCTGAAAATCCTGAAGCTAGCAATAAAAAGGAAAAAAGTAGTACGATAAATAATTGTTTACTTAGAAGTATTCGCTGAAAGAGCAAATAATGTTGGCAAGACATATAAGGGAAGTGGCAAACTACTAAGCTCTAGTTCATAGAAGTTTTCCTAAGGACCAGGGTGATTTTACAAGTCTCACCAAGGCAAAGTCTGGAAATGTTTTGCTGGGGACGGCTATTTGCTTTTTGTACTGCTAAACACTGCTAAACATCCTGCAAGGTGCAGGACAGCTTCCCTGCCCTAAATATATGACCCTAAATGTCAATAGCACCAAAGCTGTGAAACTCTTGAAGTAGGTAAAAAGCAGAATAAGACAAACTACTGTAGGAGAACTACATATTAACCAACCACATGTGCATTCTTGTCATATACAGTATTTTATCTATTTATTTTTCTTCTTTTGGTTTTTTTATTTTATATATATATATACTGAGAATCAAACTCAGGACCTTGTGCTTGCCAGGCAGGTGCTGTGCCACTGAGTTTTATCCCCAGGCCCTATGCAGTGTTCCCTATGAAATAACCTAATACCTTCAGCAGTGAGATAGAAAATTTGTCAGGAAACTCCTTAACCCACATAAAATTCTTATTTTCTCTTAGTTAATTTTAAAGTCTTTTAATCTTTTTTTTTTTTTTTTTTTTTTTTTGTGGCACCGGGGATTGAACTCACAAACTCACGTCTACCAAGCAGGTACTTAAGCCACTGAGCCAAACTCCTGGCCCTAATTTTTTGAGGCAGGGTCACATTATGTAGCTCAGGCCGGCCTTACACTCGCCTTGTAGCCCAAGGCATCCTCGAACTCACAACATTCCTCCTACCTCAGCCTTCCTAGTACTGGGATTAAAGGTATGTACCACCACACCTGGCTTCTTTTAATCCTTTTTGCTTTTCAGTTTCTACTACTTATTCTTTCTTCCAAAACTCTTGAAATTTTTTAAAAAATTAAACTCAATGATATCTAGATTATGTATCAATATTGTTGGCAATTGCAACTTGCAATTGTATTTTCAATTATATAAACTTGTAGGAAAATTTGGAACTCAAATACTACCTCATGGCTTTCTGCTAATCTCAATATTAAGAAGATAAATTTTACTATTCTGATAAAAAGAAAAGCTACTATATTATCTAAATAAAATTACAGTTTTCCTGTGTTGTAATTTCTAAAATAATGAACTTCCAATTGATTAAAATTTCGAAGTGTATGTTCACATAAAGAATAGGACAAACATCCCTGGCTATTAATTTTTTCCCCCAGAGATTTGAAATTTTCCTTTACCAAGGTTTATACAGTTTTACCCTCCCAGCTCCACTGGAAGCAGACCAGTTGGCTTATATGCCTTGCTTAATAATCTCATTAACTTTCATTAAGCAAATGGAAAGTGGAGCAAAAACTACAAAATTCTTCAGACAAGTGTAACCTTCAGATTTTACATCTGGGAAAGCTCGTGTTTAAATTAAAAGGCTAAAAGTTTTAAATATGCAAAAAAAATCCAAGAATGCTGTTTTAAAGAACTCACTTGAAGAAATTACCAGAGAACAAACTTTAGTCAACATTGTGAAGTCTAAAAAGACTAGGACAAAAAGCTGGGTACAAAACATTGAACATACACAACTGAATTTTAGGGTCATTAAACTGCATTAAGATATAGAAATAAAGTTGAAACTAATGTAAGGGTTTCCATTCCAAAGGAAGATTCAAAATGCTGTGATGATGCAGTGATGACAGAAATGTGTTTCATTTCCATTTAATGGTAGGTCAAATGGTTTTATTGAACCTGTCACTAAAAACGAGCCCATACATCAGGAAAAAGTCTTTGAAAACATCTTGGTAAGTAAAAGTTTAAACCCCCAAACCACAGAAAACACTGGAAATCTATAACTGAAAAGACATTGGAAATTCACTCTAAGAGGGAAATAAAATTGGGAAACCAGAGAAATAAATGAACAGAAATCATTGTTCAGCAGTTTTATCCTGAAGGCTTGAGTTCTTTTTTTGATGCCTGAAATACAGTTGCTGTGGTGGAGTTGTGTGAGAGACAAACTCAAGAGCTCACTCTGTGATAATTTACACACCTAACAGCGGGCACAGAGGATATGTTTTCATGTTAATAGGTTAACAGCTCTTAAAAAGTTCACAGATGCGAGAGAAAAGACTTGTGAACCTCTATTGGCCATTAGGACTTTTTCTTTGTATATTTAAAATTTTGCAGTTTTACTACAACATGTCTAATAGTTGATGATTGTAGCCCAAGTTTCTTTTTATATCTGATTTATTTCAGGGAATACACCAGTAGTTTTAAATATTTGTTTTTCAGACCCACAAAAGTGTTTTCATCTGACACAGATTAGCAAAGAGAAAAGAAGAACAAAATTAGATAATTTTTATCAGCAGATTTCAAGACTTGTTATAAAGCTACAGTGACCATGATAATGTCGATTGGTACAAGGAGGTATGCAGAAATTAATGGAATCAAATATAATGTGCATATACCAATAGTAAATTTATTTTTGATGCACTTTTGAGATGCCATTTTGAGATAAAGACAAATTTTAAACAAATGATGTTAGAACATGAATATTTGCAAAGTAACAAACTTCGATATCTACTTCACCACCTATATAAGAATTGATTTGGAACTATATCATAGACCTAAATGTATTAGCCACAACAATACAAAACTTTTAGAAGAAAACATAGAAGAACTTGTTGCTAACAAAAGAGTGGTAATTAATGATTAAGTATCATAATAGCAAAACATAAAATGAATCCCCCAAAATTAAAACTTACTGAAATCAAGGAATATGACTTTGAAATTAGTGAACAATTCAACAGACTAGAAAGGACATCTAGATGTGGACCAAGATTGGAATACATGCTTCAGTAATAAATATATACTAGTGACTGGTATGCTGATGAAAATAAGATTAATCACCAGGGAAATGACGTACAACAAATGATCAAGCATTCAGGCGAGCACTCTTCCACCATTCTGCAGAATGTCCTGACATTTCCTTCAGCAATACCTGGAGGGGTAAGAAGTCATCCATCAAGGGCCACTAGAGACCAGACGCTTTGGTATAAGACTCAGTTGTCCCTTTGCTTATCCGTGTTACTAAATGGATCAGATGCATCCCATGGCAGTAGGTAATCACACCTCGTTCCTTTCAAAGGAGCTTTATATGCTCTGTTTTGGACCCTGGATGTCCCAGCAATGTGGAGAAATATATGCAATGCCTGCAGGCACTCATCCTAGGCACGGACTCTGTAAACTACATGATAGCTCTGGGAGAACGTGGCTGTTCAAGCACCACAATTTTAAATTTGGAATCTGTGGCAATGATAGGCGAAAACAATGTGTGTGTGTGTGTGTGTGTGTGTGTGTGTGTGTGTGTGCGCGTGTATGTGTGTATAGGTCCAGATACAAAGGTGCAGGTTTTTTATCCTTCACTAATTTTTAAAAATTAATTAGAATTTATTTGTTAGACATACAAAGGCATAAAATCACAGATAAGACTGTCACCGAGTAAGAAGTTTTTATATTTATAGATACCTAGAAACAGTAGGCATGACACATCACATTGGGTGGGAGAAGCAAAATACAGAAAGAGGAGAAAATGTAGACAAGAGCCTTTATCATATTTTCTATTGGTGAGACAGGGCAACATGTTTAGGGTTACTTAGTCTAAATGATTTCAGTGAACTTTGAAATACAGTAGCAGTGAACTTTGAAATATAGTAGCAGTGAACTTTGAAATACAGTAGCAGTCCCTAGTTGCTTGGTACTTGGCTATGGGATGACCAGAGCAAAAGAATAATAGCCTGGAGTACAACAACCCTCTGAGTGTCTGACAGAAGAAGTGTCTATACTATGGGCTCTGGATTAGTGGCTGGTGAGGTCGTCAGTATTTCTAAGAATTGCTTTGCCTAGAAGGGTAATTTCTCCAGTGTTGGGCATGTCCAAGATGTTGAAACATCAGAATTACAGAAAATAAAAAAGACATTAAAACAACATAAAACAAACCCTGAGATTCCATCTCACTCCAGAAAGAATGGCCAAGGTTAAAAAATCAACCAATAACAAATGCTGGAGAGGCTATGGGGAAAAAGGACCTCTTCTCCACTGTTGGTGGGAGTATAGACTGATGCAACCACTGTGGAAATCAGGTGGAGATTCCTCAAGAAGCTAGGATTAGAGATGCCATTTGACCCAGCTATCCCGCTTCTGGGCATTTTCCCAGAAAAACTGAAAACATCATACCACAGTGATATTTGTGCACCCATATTTAATTCCAACCCAATTTGTAATAGCCAAATCTTGGAAACAACCCAAGTGCCCATTAATCAAGGAAAGGATAAAAAAGATGTGGTATTTTTATATAATGGAGTACCTACTCAGCTATCAAGAAAGATTGCATCGAGACTTTTATAAGTAAATGGACATGACTTGAGACCATACTCATAAGTGAAATAAATCAAACTCACATGTGTAAATGATCATATTGCCTCCCTAGTATAAGAAACTGAAACAGTATATGTGATCCAAAATCTACAATAAATACTGTGTAAGGTAAAAAACTGCTCAAAGAGCAAAAGTAATTGGGAAAGGGGAAAGGAGGAAAGAAGGAAGGGAAAAGGAAAAAGACATAAATTTGTCTTTTAGATAGCTAAAATGACTAAACTACTGAATGTTTTAATTATTGAAAAAGAACAGTTAACACTCATATGATTAGATTAATTTTACATTTCTATATCTGTTAATTGAAACAACCATATTGAAAAGTAATGATATGCAATATCATAACCATTGTCAAATTCTTATCATCTTGTTTTGTAAACCTATAATTGTACTGTTTTGCATTTGCTAATGTCATTTTTCTCTTGCTTTTTGTTTTTCTTTTCTGTGTCTTTTTTCTCTTAAATAAAAAAAAAACATAAAACATTGCTGAGTTGATAGAGTAAAATGGAATTTTATACATTGTTATTGGGAATTAACATATTAAACACTTAAGAGAATGGGAAGAAAGTTTCAGGTAGCTTCAAATATATGTAAAGTTCTATTACTTTATGGACTAATAATCCCACTTGTAAATTTTTAGCCAAAATTAAAAGATTGTCTACAAAATGACTAACAGCATCCTTACCCCTTTCTCATTTGCCAGTACTCTTTTGTCATGTTGACCTCTTTCCTGCTTCTCAGTGCACCAGCTCCTTCTTGCTTTCAGGCCTTTCACAACCTCTTTAAATCTTTATAAAGTTGGTTCATTTTGGTCATACAGATCTCATTTGAGAGGTCAACTCTTCATAAAGGCCATCCTTTGGCAAATCATTAGAACTGTAGTTTCTTCCTCAGTATTTCCAGTACATCAGTTTGTTATATTTCTTTAATGGCAGTCATAACAGTCTGTTGTTTTTTCCCTTTGGTGTGTGTGTGTGTGTGTGTGTGTGTGTGTGTGTGTGTGTGTGTTTATTGTCTGCCCTCATGCATTCAAATGTGAAACCTCCAAGAATAAGGAACATCTTTTGGAATAAGGATAATACCATATACTTTGGCTCATGGTTTAGTTTCTAAGATATTTAAGGTGAAAAACATTTCCCTCCAAAAATAAAAGGTCAATTCTATGAACTGACTTAGACCACCATACTAATTTCATTTTTAATATTAGTGTTAGTGTTGGTAAGTAATGATGCTCCCAATTAGGTCTATAGTTTTAAAAAGTCAGACTTTTAAAAGCCTTTGGTGAAAAGAAAGATGAGAAGAAATATTTTTCCATGTATGTTTCTCCAAATATTTCACTGGTTTTCAGTTTCTTTTACTCTAAATATAAAAGTTCTTTTGTTTGCTCAGTTTATTTTGTATGATATATAGTTTCTAGGATGTACTTCTCTGTATCTTTATCTTTCCCTGTTCATTTTCTATACATTTAGTTTTTCCTGCTCTTTTTCTTTTTTCTTTTTTTTTTTGTAACACTGTGCATCTTTCTCTCTTTTTCCTTTTTAAATTTTCCCCTCCTCCCACTTTTTTCTTAGCTGCACATAAATTGGAACAAAACACGTTTGATTATACGTTGTACTTATTAAAAAGTTATATTTAGAATTCATAAATTTTAAACACCTCTTTCTCTTTAAAATTAAAGCCATGTAGTGTCCACCAAAATTTAAAATATTTGCATTTATTATTTTCAATTATTTTATTTCTGTTTAGTAACATTTAGTTTAAAAAGAAATACTTCCTAACTATTGCTTTGGCAAAGCTTTGCAAACACTTATTCTTAAAATGAAAGCAACAAATTCCAAGACCACTATGTGGTCTATTTAAGAGGACATTTTATCTTGAAGAATTAGTTCTATATCAAACAGTTCTCTTCTTAAAGAGAGATTACATCTAGGATTCTTTGTAAACAGCATTTATATTTCTCTTTGCATATTCTTGTCAGTAGAAAAATGCTGACTCTAAAATATTTACTGCATACTTGACTACATAACTCTTTTTCTTTTTATGTCAGAAATTTCTTATCAATTGTGAATTTTTTCTTTTAAAATTTCAATGTAAGAAATACTCTGTCATGACTTTTTTCCTGTGTAGTCTTAAAAATCCTGCCATTCTGAAATCTCTGACACTGATACAATCTTGATTTTAGAACTCAGTGACAGAGTGTCTTGTTGAGTATTTGTATCCAGCAAATCTCTAGTCTCCTTCTTTGACTGTGTCTTTCAATTCCCCCTGAAAGTTTTCTGCACAAATTTTAACCCTCAAATTCCCCAGGAACATTCTCTATGGCATCACAAATTAGTTGGGTATGCCATAGAGTAAGAGACCATTCTGTGAGAATAAACACTTAAGAACAAAGATGCTAATCTTCAGTTATTGAACTTTCCATTAGAAAGAAGTGATGTCTGGCATGTGAGTAGTGTGGGATTGTTAGCTATGTAAATGTTCTTGTGTAATGAATAAAAGAAAGGGAGAGGTAGAAATAGAGTTCTTCAGAGGGGATATCTGCTGCCTTGAAATGCAAAGATAAGTAATTATTTCAGAAACAGACTAACATGAAGTCAGAAACTGGTAACAGCAGTGTTTTACCTGTTCTCAAGAATGCAGATATAGTTCCTCAGGACATTTAAAATTACTTTATTGGGGATACATGGTGTTTGCTAAGATATTTTTGGTTTGAGTAATACTAACGCTTAGTCCCCATACCTGAAGAAGTGAAGAAAAAGAGTTGTATTAGTGCAGAAATGCTATGCTGAGGGCCTCAGAGAAACTCTGCAACAATTTCATGACTTTGCATGAGACTAGCTCTGAACTGATTCCCATGCCCAGCGCTGGTAAAAGTATGTCCTTTTATAGATAATGCCAGCAGACACTAACCTAGTTCTTTCAGAGCAGGTTTAAGTTAACCTTCCGTGAATTTTTTTTCATAATCTCTCAGATTTAAGCTGTTATTACTCCAGAGATTCACTCCAAAGATAGGGGCAGAGAATCTGTATTGCATTTTTATTTCTTATAAACTAACATTTCTCCAAAGCTATGTTTATCCTGGTTTAGTTTTGATTTAATTGAACTTGGATAGGCTGCTTATTAATGTCATTCCCATGTTATTAAATTTTCAAATCAACACATTTCATTAGATGAGAAGAATCTCAGAATAAGAAAGATTGAGTAGGTATAATAAAAGTTTTGCTGATTCAAGAATGTAAACCAAAATAGGCAAATGCCTAAACTAGGGTTTCTTCTAGGACATTCATTACTTTGCCTAGAAATCATGGAGCTTGAGGAGCTAATAATGCTGTGAGTTCATAAAGTGCTTATTAGAGCCACCAGCATTGATACAAGACAAATATTTGATACCATTTTTAAACTAGATCAACATTTCTCAGTACACTCTGAAACTAGTGATTCTACTTGCCAATGAGTTACAAACTGCATAATGTATCACATTACTATTTTGGAAAGTTTGTAAAACATATCTTTTCTAGTAGAGAGATTTAATGAGAAATTTCATTCAAGTATAAAGATAACTAATTTTTATTAAGATCAGCTGTAGACAGATAAAATGTCTGAGAAAATGGGGTATAATTTAGAATGGTTATAGTACATTTGAAGAATATTGTTGAAGAAAAATAATACTGAAACAGAAATTGAATATTTAATTCTTAAAATATTTGAAATGGAATAGCTTCACTTACTATACTCTATTCTGCTTCAAAAGAAATAGTGAGTCTTCTCAGAATTCACGGAAAGGTAAACCTGGCAACTAATAAAAGAGAAAAGAATACAGAAAAGAAGGGGTGAATTAATATTACAAACTAAAAAAATATGGAAAATCAAAAGAAGATAAGTAGAAAGGATATAAGAAAGATAGAAAGGAGAGAAATACAAGGGGGGAAGAGTTAGGGAACTACCATGAGAGAGAAAAGGTAAAGGGTAGAGAAAAAAAGTCACCTCAAATATGGAAGTGTCACTTAAAAAATATAGAAATTAGATTATTTATGAAAAAGAGACTCAGAGATAATAATAGCTGCATTTTTAAAGGAGGCATGAGGAAATAGAAAGAAAAGTGGGAAAATGAGTGGCTGTGTATGGGAAATAAAACTTCAAGTACCCACTCCATGAATTTCAAACAACACCCTACCTCTAACAAAAGTGCCTCCTATATGTCCTTTGGGTGGGGTGTGTGCCAGTGCCACCATTCTTACTCGGTGATCCCTGCCCTGCTTCTACACTAACAGCATCGGATGTATTTTGTCAACTGAAATGGAAATAGGATGTGAAGGTAAAGGCAAGCATTTCAGTTTCTAAGTTTCTGTTTCAACTTCCACTGACAGCAGTACTTCTCTTAATATAGTTAGAATAGAAAACTTGTGTTTGCAGAAATTTCTGTGCTTTTATTTTGCAGGTACTTACTTCATCTTCCCTAAGAAATGTACATCCTATGAACATGTATGTACATGAGTGTGATATGACATTTCCAGGTGCCACAAAGAAGCACAAAGAGGGAAATACACTAAGGGAAGCCAGTGCATCAAAAATAATACATTGGAATGAGTGCCATATAATAGTCAAGAAGAGAATAGAAATGGATGAAAGGGCATGAAACACAAAAGGCACAATGGATGAACCTGTGACATTTACACCCTTATACATTTATTGTATAACAAATATGCATCTTTAATTTCTGCAAAAGTGAGAAATAACCAATTGCATAACAATGTGAAAGATTCATGCAACTGAAGAGTAAGTACAGATTCCTGAATTATTTTTGTAATAGGCTTTATGCAGAAGAGTGACACATATTAAGGGCTGCAAATGGTTAAGTGCAAGAGAGAGAGAGAGAGACAGAGAGAGAGAAAGAGAGGGAGAAAGAAAGAAAGAAGAGAAAGAGAAGAGAAAGAGGAAGAGGAAAAAAGGAGTAAATAAGCCCAATATTGATGGGGTAATATGTAGATATTTTTACTTTAATTTTGCTTAGGATGCAGTATCCTCTTGCATATGTGTGAATATGTGCACATGTGTTCAGGTATGTGTTTCATATGTACATACATGTTCATATATGTTATACTTTATGTTTTTCTGTAATTCTAAAAATTTAACCATACATGGAAATCTGTGTTAATTAATCTATTAGGGTTATATGTACAAAGGCAAATCTTTTGATTTCTCAAGTAGAACTACTAGTGTAAATTCTTTCTTTTCTTAATTTAGGACTCTGCTGATTCTTTTTCCTTCTTTCTTACTCCTTCAACTTTCCAGCTTCTTTTGTCAAAGTTAAAGAAACTCTTTTTCTTGCTATTATATACTCTATACTCAACAACATTTAAATAGTTGTTCCATGTAATTCGAAGTATGTGAGATATTGTCCTCTATGAAAGAGACTGTAGTATTTTTCTGTAACTCAAAAATCTTCAGCTTGAAAATATTTTCAGCTCAACCATAAATCCTTTTGAATATGTACCAGCAACATATATACTTTATTTGTGCACTTCATATTATTTAATCATGATTTTATTTAAACTATAAAACTCAAAAGCAGAGCTTCAAAGAAGAAAATACTATAATAAACAATACGTGCAAAAATCTACTTTATTGTTTTCATGTCAGTAAATTATCATGTTCATCCCCTGTAGTTGATATATTCCCATTTTTGTAATCACTATAGAGATGAGTATAGAGAAAAGGTAAGAAAAATTTCTTTCTTTCAAAGAGACCAAGAGTCTTTTAGACCATGTTGATGACCTGATGCTTTATATATAAAATAAATGCATTTACAGAATGTATAGTTTTTTATTTTTAGTTTTTTTATGTCAACATTCTAGAGTTTTAATTTACATGTAATAAATATGTATGAATTGATATACAGTTCAATAATTTTGGTAAATAAACAGTCATGTTAAATGACGATAAGATGTTGAACATTTTTGTCACCTCAACAGTTTGTCATTGTTCTTTGCTGTCAATCCTCAACCCATTGGAGGAGTCCCATTCCTGAGGGAAAGGTTTTTCTCAATTAGAAACTGTTTTCACATTCAGGTAAGTCAGGAATAAATCCAGGGTAATCACATCCCCATCTATGAGAGAGAATAGTTCAGTGAAGTACAGGATCTAAGTAGAAGACAGAATGTGGCTTTATAATCAAGCTTTTCCCAGGTATGAAATGTGGAAATAAAATAAATAAAAGAGATGCCTTAAATTATGGAGAGAGATGGTGTAATAAAGATGTGATACATTTGCCTTTTGCTAAGGAAGATTTATGATATTGATGTAAGAGATGGAAATGAATTGTTCGATCTCCGATATGCCATAGGAATATGAGATGCATAGAGAAAACAGCACAGTGGTGACAGAATTCATCCTCCTTGGTCTGGCTCAGTCTCGAGAGATTCAGCTCTTGGTCTTTGTATTGATCTCAGTTTTCTACCTCATCATCCTCCCTGGAAATTTCTTCATCATCCTCACCATAAGGTCAGACCCTGGGCTCTCAGCACCCCTCTACTTCTTCCTGGGCAACTTGGCCTTCCTGGATGCATCCTATTCCTTCATTGTGGCTCCCAGGATGCTGGTGGATTTCCTGTCTGAGAAGAAGGTCATCTCCTACAGAGGCTGCATCACCCAGTTGTTTTTCTTGCACTTCCTTGGAGGAGGGGAGGGCTTACTGCTTGTTGTGATGGCCTTTGACCGCTACATCGCCATCTGCAGGCCTTTACACTATTCAACTGTCATGAGCCCTAAAGCCTGCCATGTAATGCTGCTGGCTCTGTGGCTTGGAGGTTTTGTCCACTCCATTATTCAGGTGGCCCTCATACTGCGTTTGCCTTTCTGTGGTCCAAACCAGCTGGACAACTTCTTCTGTGATGTTCCGCAGGTCATCAAGCTGGCCTGCACAGATACTTATGTGGTAGAGCTCCTGATGGTCTTCAACAGTGGTCTAATGACCCTCCTGTGCTTCCTGGGTCTTCTGGCCTCCTATGCTGTTATCTTCTGTCATGTTCGTAAGTCTTCTTCTGAGGGGAAGAATAAGGCCATGTCTACATGTACCACTCATATTATTATTATACTTCTTATGTTTGGTCCTGCAATTTTCATCTATACTCGCCCATTCAGGGCCTTACCAGCTGATAAGGTGGTTTCTTTCTTCCACACAGTCATCTTTCCACTGATGAATCCTGTGATTTATACCCTTCGAAACAAGGAAGTAAAAAATTCCATGAAAAAGTTATTGATTCAGTATGTAGCTTGTTAATGAATTTTATAATAAAAAGTTAGGACAAGTGAATTCTGGCTGGAATTTATTTATTTATTTAACAAATGCTGTTTCTTCGTTGAGTACTTCTCATTTGTCAAACACTATTTATTGTAGGCAATGAGGGGACAGTTATCCAAATAGGAAAATGAACTTGATATATTTAAAGAACATAAAGGAAAGCCAGAGTAGTTGAATTAATGAATGAGTGTATGAGGCTTAGGGGTGAGATTTTATGCAACAGTATGGGTCAAATCACTAAAGTCTATTATGCCATGATAAAGAGATTCATTATATTTTAATTTTATTAAATATCCACTTTAATGTTTTAGACAATAGAATATCATCTACAATGCTTTTCTCTATGTGTTAGAGAAACAGCAATATTACTAAACTGTAGTTTATATACTAATCTACTGTAAAACACTAAGAACAAATGATACAGAGTGCTACTTTCTTGAAGTCTCTGGCCCTCTGTGGCATTTAGCATAAAAATCTAGCAATTATTCTCAACGTTATTCCTGTCTGTGCATCCCTGGACAAGATAGACAAATTCTTTTATTTATTTAGGACACTTGTCTTTTACCCAGTTCTGCCACTTCATTTCAGGCTTTCTTATCATCTCCCAGACAGAAAACTTTTAGTTTCATAAGTTTTTTTCACATCAATGTGCTACAAAATGAATATTTGCAAAGTCTTTCTTAAAATAAATTTCTCCTTTGTTCCCAAATTTTAAATGTTTCTCCTTCCCTCTAAAATAAAAACCAAATATACACCTGTAACTTAGGTAATAGTATCACCTAATATCAGTATTTCACTTTTATCACTACCATTGCTCTCCAAGCCAAATTATTGTTTCTAGCTAATCTAGACTATGTGTAGGTCCTGGGACACACAATAAATTTGCTTGCTGGCATACCTTTGAGCCTGCCTTCTGATTAGAGCTTTTTACTACATCTCCATTGTGTCAATTTCTTTTCCCAAGCATTTTTCTATTTTTCTAAACAAAGATCAAGTTATATTTTGACATCAATTTAATTCCACATACATTTGTTAGGCACCTATGAGACAGAGTCTTATCCCCTCAGACTTTCACTTCTTAAACTACTCAGAAGAATAAGGAAGACAAATTCTTATAATGGAGCAGGATGAACAAGTAGCTCTGCATGCATAGAAGTACAAAGATCATATGAAGAAAGATGTGGATTGGGCAATGTCTTTGTGAATCTCGCCGTCTAGATGGATCCTTTTCTCTGTGTGGTCACCAAGCCCTGGGAAGTAGTGCTCTGTAGTGGTTTAGGGGTCTGATGGTGGCCATTAGATTTCTCCCTCAAATCTGAACCATATCTTAGTTTTATTTTCCCCCAGGATGTGTCCACAAGTGCATCATTATGATTTCCAAATAAAAATTGTAGAACAAATTCAATATTCCCTCATGTCAAAGAAAAACTCAAAACAACTCAAGACTGCTGCTGACTTCTTTTATCACCTTTCTGTCGACCCGTAGGTAGCAAACTGAGATGTTTCTCATATTTTTGTATGTTTCATGGTTTGTGCAGTCAGTTATTAGTTCTCCTAGTCACTTGCTTACACCTTATTACCACTGAGTGGCAGGATTTGGGAATGTTTTATTGACTCCATCCCCTTACCTTGGTAGAATAAATTTGACACCTGCTATGACACATTAGGGCTCCTTTCCTAGATCACTTCCTTTTCCTCCAGGATCTAGTCTTCATTTCTCCTGCACAGCACAATAGAGCAGGCTACTAACAGTAAACAATTATTTATGTGAAACAGCACCCACTTCCCTTTCCAAAAAAGAGTCCAAAGTGAAAGTACAACTTTGGAGGATTATATCTATGAGCTATTTCTAATGGAGATAAATTCTAAGAATATCTCAGTCTTTTCCTGTTGCTTGTGTGATGAAGTTATTGGTTTTTGGTAATAAAAAAATCCTGACCATGGAGCTAACCATTATGGAAGACTATTCCATGGTTTTAAGTGAGGCATGGCTCTCTCCAAGGGTAGCAGTATTAGTGGTGCCAGAAGTATGGCATGTTATTAACTGGAATGGATTACGCAGACTCAGATGCTATATTTGGTTTCTCCAAGGGCAGAGCCAAATTTTATGCTCACTAAATGTCCAGAAACAAAAGGCTATCTTTATGCCTACTTTAATGTGAAGTTAATATCATGCACTGTTAATCTATGATGATGGGAAACAGAGTAATGTTTGAATCTCTTAGAAAGTATATGCAGAAAAGACATGAAGAAATTTTTGGGTGATCAAAATAGTCCATGTAAGTAGGGGATGGTAGTGCACGTCTGTAATCACAGTATTCGGAGTGGCTATGATGGGAGGATCACAAGTTTCAACTCAGCCTGGGTCACTCAGAAAGATCTTGTCTAAAAAAGTAAAATATCAAAACAAAAAAAAGAAAGAAAGAAAGAAAGAAAGAAAGCTAAGGATGTAAATCAGGACAAAAGGCCCTCGGTTCAAATCATAGTACAAAAAAAAACTTAACCTATGTAGTATTTTAAGTTTGAGTTATATACATTTCTTAAAAGTCTATCAAGTATTAGTAAGGATGAAGGGAAAAGGAAATTTCTTTTGGTGGGAATGCAAAATGGTACAGCTATTATGAAAAATAGTATAGAAGTTGCTCAAAAACTGAGAAATAAATTCACTATATGGTTTAACAAGTTAACTTCTTGGTACATTTCTAAAGAAAATGAAATTAGCCTCTCTAAGAAGCATCAACATAATCATGCTCATTACAGTATTACTCAGAACACCCAAGATGTGAAAAGAATTTAAGTGCCCACTGGCACATGAATGGTTAATGAAAATGTCAGAAGAAGAAGGAAATCTTGTCATTGTGACTGCACAGATGAACCTGGGAAATATTATGTTAAATGAAATTAGCTAATTATAGACATAGGCAAAGAAATACTTCATAATATAACTTACATGTAGAAGTTAAAAAAATGGAACTCATGGAAGCAGAGTATAACAGTATAACCCCAGAGGCAAGAGGTTAAGGAGAAATGAGAGATGTTGGCTAAAGGTTACAAACTTCCAGTTATAAGATGACCAATATCTGAGGATTTAGTGTGTGACATAGTGACAACAGTAAATAATGTTGTGTTGCTTACTTGAAATGTGATAAGAAAGTAGATCTTCTGTGTCTTCCCTTCTCTACCCTTCCCCTCCGCACAGTGGTAACTATGAAAGGTGAAGGATGCAATAATTTATTTGGTTGTGGTAAATATACATTTTATACTTTAAATATATAGAATATTTATCAAATAAATATTTAAGGTCTATCGAATGTCTTTCAGAACACAGTTACTGTATGCAAATTATTCTTCAATCATCCACTGGTTGCTTTTGATATTATTATTGTATCATTTAAAAAATTTAGTATCTTATTTTGCATTTTTAGTACATAGAAATACAACAGATTTTATATGTTTACCTGTACCCTGTAACTTTGATAAACTCATTTTATTTTTTATTTTTATTTTTATTTCATTAGAATTTTTATTTGACAATATTTATGCATATATTTGTAATGTACATTATGCTAATTCAATACATATGGGCAATATGTAATAATCAGATTAGGGAAGTTAGCATTTCCATTGGTTCAAGCGCTTACTATATTTATGTATTGAGAAATTTTAGACTGCTACAGTTATTCTATTTAAAATTAATTTTTTACCAGCAATCACACAGTTTGTGCTTACTTTTCATATTATGTGCCCTTCAATTTTTCTGTATGACATTGTATAATAAAAAATGAGAGTAGGTATTTGTGTCTTGTTTTGAATATTAGAGGGAAAGATAATATATTAGTGGTAAACATTTTTCACATCTATTTATAAGACCAAAGACATTTCTTTCTGTCCCAGTTTTCTAGATAATTTTATTTGTTTTGTTTTAATCGTAAGTGAATGCTATATTTTCGTCAAATCTTATTGTGGATATCTTGAAATGATCATATAGTTTTCTTCCCTGGTTTGTTTATAAGGTGATTACATTGACTATTTGTTTCTTTTTAAAAATATTTTATTTTTTCAATTTTTATTCTTAAATGTTTGCAGTACATAATAATTACAATCCTCATGGGGAGATGTGCATAACACATCTCAATTGTTTTTATTTCCCTTTTATTTCCCATACCCTCTTTTCCTCTTCCCTGCCTCTCTTGGTCCTCTTTTCTTTTACAAAAGGTCTGTCTCCCTTTTTTTTATTGTCTATCTCATATTTTGCTCTTTACTTTATTTATACTTTGGGTTTCTCATTGTTATTATGGCCTGTGTCTAGATATCCCCACAAAGCCTCATGCGCTTTTAGATGGGATTTTTCCAGAGGTAATTGAATCTATAGTATTTGGTTGAATTCACAGTGCAATGTTGGGATAAGAGGCTGGGATTATGGGTGTAAGGTCTACACCTGCCCTGCAGTGGGTAACCTGCATACAACATTAGGGTTAGAAAGAGTCTTTCCCCTCTCTGTCTCTCTCCCCACCCCTATCTTTCGTTGCTGTTCTTATCTTCCTTCACCATGAATGGTTGAGCTAAATAAACTTTTCTCTTTTAAATTTGAGTGTTGGGTATTTTGTCCCAGCCACTAGAAAAGCAGCTAAGACACTCATATGAGACAAAAAGTTATGTATTGGATATGTTTCACTTAGTGTTATGGTCTCAAGGTGTATACATTTTCTATAAGTGAGTCAAATTTTTACTTCTTTATGGCAGACTAGTACTAGTATAAATACTCCATTTTCTTTATCTATTCACTTGTTGATGAACATATAGAGCACTTCCACGATTTTGCTACATATGAATTGTACTACTAGAAACATGAATATGCATGTATTATTTTGATATGATTCCTTTAACTCTTTTTGAAAGATTGCTAGAAAGAAAATAACTGGGTTCAATGGAATTTCTGTGTTTAATTTTTTGAAGAATCCCCACTCTGATTTTCATAGTGGTTGTACTAGGTTATATTCTAACTCTAGCTGAAGTAATAAAATTTCCTGATAATAAAGTCTTCATTTTGAAGATTCACTTAGATTTTCAATTTACTTTTAGTTTGTACTTTGGTGGTGTCTATTAGGAGGTGAAAGAGGTCCTGTATTATGTTTGTAATTATGCAAAAAAAAAGTCCATTTTAAAATGTCTTTGGTGACAAGACTCTAAGCTACACGAAAATGTGCAGGTAGTACACCTAAATTCCTATCTAACCTCATTATTTTTCTCTGTTTTCTTTTATGTGACTTTGTTCATCACTGAACTTTACTTTGGCTATGTGGATTTGTGGGCCATTCATTCCTGTAGACTAGCATGTTTCCATAGTTTCATTTTTAAAAAAATTATGCAATTATCTTTCCATGTATGTCTCTCTTGTTCTGTCCTTTCTTTCTTCTTCTGGTCTGTTTTGATTATTCTAACTTTTTCTCTACCTTCCTTTCCTTTCTTATTTTTTTTGTTTTTGTCCTCTGTATATACATTTGAGTTTAAAATATACTGGAACAAAAATGCATATCTTATTGTGAATCATACTTATTTCAAAAACTAGGTCTTTTATTTCCTTGCGAAGTGACTCATAAGTTCAGTTTTCCCTTCAAAAGAAAATTTAAAAATATATAGAAAAAATTGTCTTATTTAATTCCTTTGATTTCAGTGGTTTTCTTTTATTAATAGCCTTTAATGGAAAAATGTTCTTAATTCTTATTTTAATTGAGCATAATAAAAGCAAGTAAACTACAAATATTGAGTTCATGACATATTCCTTCATATCCTATTATGGGGGTCACTTTCTCCTGAGAAATTTTTATATCTCACATCAAGAAATTATTTTCTCTAAGAAGACTTGTGTCTTCAAAGTCTTCATGAGTTTTAAAATATTCTCTTTGGCTAGGTCCTTGTCACTAGCAATATACTACCTCTGAGAAAGACAATCATCTTTGGCACAAAATTTAAAATGATGCCAAAAAATTCAACACAGAATTATACAATATTTTAATCAATACTTTGAAAAATCAAAAACAATTTTAAAATCTCTATGAGCAAAATATTAAATTTTAAACACAATCAGGATGGATGCCAAGCTGGGCCATATGAGAAACCAAAGCAACAAGAAAAATCAGTACTATTGGTAAAATTTTATTGAAAAGTTTGATCGACTGTTCACATTTTTTCATCTAGTCCGTCATAGACATCAACAATGTTTTATCATTTGTTTAACTATTTTCTCTTTTGTGTTTTAACATATAAATTCTTTCAACCTTCTCTTCTGTTCTGAACTGGTAAGTATTCTAACTAGTGTTTCATCTTAGTCAATGACAGAATCTTGGTTTTAGAACTCAGTACTAACTCAATGTGTTATTATGCAACACATTTAAAAATATTTAATCTTTTCAAAGCTCTGCTATTTTCCTTTACCTAATTTAGTTAATGACTAATATAGTTAGTCTAATAACTCCCTTTGGATGCATTCAGTGGGTTGAGATCATCTCAAATCCCACAAGTACTTTCTTCAAAGCAACACAAATAAGAAAGATTTAAAAATCTAAGATTTTCTATGTGACAACAAACATTTATAAGCAATGACAAGAGCAGTCAGTTAATATTTTAAGAGGGGGAGAGTGGCTACTTTCCAAAAACAACCCAAGACCCTTTCGTGCCCACATTTCTGGAAAACCTTCATATTTGCAAGAAACAGGAAGCACGGGACAAAAAGAAAAAATATTGTAACTGTTATTCTACTTTGTCTTTTGTCTTGGACTGGAATGAACTAGGGATCAGACTTTCAGATGGAATAACCAAAGGCTAAGGTCTAAGTTCAGCAGTGTAGTGCTTTCTCTCTTCTCCCCCTATGGACTGTCAACTGTTTTTAGTGGTTTGGATTACTTTAATTGTAAAAAAAATCTTTAATTAAGTTATCATAATGAAATTATTAATAGAACTGGGGAGTTGATGTCTGGTGTTAAGTATCATACAAATGACTGAAATGTGTTATTTTTCTTATAAGGTATGGAAAACTGTTAAAGAGTATGAAGAAAATGCAGGCTAGGGACTCCAGATAAAAAATTAGCAGATTTTATGATCTCAGAAAACTGACACAGGCCCTTGACCTCTTCAATTCCATAATCAGCAAGTAGGTGTGTTTCTTCTGTTGCTTGTTATCCTATTATTTATCCATGAAGCTTTGACAGAAAGATGGTTCTGAAACTAAGACAAGCTTGATATGTAAACCACTGGCTTCATTGGCAATTTATCTGGAAGGTTTTATTGAACTTTCAAACCTTCTCTGTTAATTTTTCATGTTTTTTAGCTACCATCATCCCAGGTGGTTCCCAAAGATACCACTAAAAGATACAGAGACATTGCGTCCATTCCATAGACTTATTTCTTGACAACTAAATGTCTTCAAAACTGACTGGTTCAAGGACACTTCAATGAGTTACATATTAATAGTATTATCACTTCATTTGATCCTTACACTACCCCATCAGACTGACTGAAAGAGTGAATACAGTAGTACTCTGATAGAAAAAAACCTGGATTGCTGATGGCTAAGTGCTTTTATGAAAACCACATGGAAAGCAAATTGCTGAGCAAAGAAATGAAAAAAAGATAAAGGAGTCAAACAATAGTAATCTTTCTTCACTATTCCATTGCTTAAAAAACCTAGCATTCAGTGGAAATGTAGAGGTGACTTAATCTGGCCACTCCATTTCACTGATGAAGAAATCTTTTAGCTGAATACTATATGCTTGTTAGTGCTTATGTATTCCTCATGATCATTAGTATTAATTGGATATGTGAGCATGTTCTTTGGTCTGATTCACATGTTTTCGGAATATATTAAATAATTTTAAAATTAAATAATTTGCAAGTTTCAATCAGTATGTGACAATGTCATTCGTATTTTTTGGAAATTTTTTCAATATATTTGTTTTATTAGGATGATATTAATGAGATTCAATTTTTGACAAAAGGTATATTACATATTTTTTAAAATTTAGTTCTACTTATGAGCAGAAAAGAGGTATAATGGAATATGAAACACTTAATGAGATACTCAGATTTTGTAAATTATAAGAATATACCTGTAAAATAAATGGTTAGTATGACAGGATGACTTACATTAACGTCAGAGTGAAAGAACATGTATACATTTTAGGGGAAAAGAAAATTATGAAGAAGAACAAGCAGTAAAAAAGCAAAAAAAGAAATAGAGAAAGGAAATGTTAGAGAAGGACGGGAAAGGCAATAGACTAACGAGGGAAAGAAATTTAGAAAAATAAATTTAGCAAATAAATGATAAACAACTTGATCATTAATACAAAAGAAGAGAAAAAAAGTGGGAAAATAAGGAAGGACGTACGAGGAAACATCTCCAAGACAAGTGAGCAAGCCTTCGACTCTCAACACAGAACCGCAGGTCTGGCCTGGCCACAGTTTGGATACCAGGCTTGCAGAGAGTTGCCTGCTTCAGGTCTCAAGATACATAAGGCAGATGATTTCAGTGTTTCTTAAAATATGTATCTCAAAATACAAGTGCGTAATTTAATCTTTTATTTTCTATTTCTCGCCTCTTCCTTTGCCCTTCCCTGTTTTTTCTAAGTATTGACCTAGCAGCATTTTCTTGGTTTTTCTTTGTTACTTTTGATGTATTAGGAAAGGAATTAAGGGCTGCAAGGATGCTAGGCAATGTCCCTACTACCAAGCTGCATCCCCAGTCCCTTGGCAGCATTTTCTGTCACAGTTTTTCTTTCCTGTTGTGGGCTAGCAATTTTCAACCTTGGAAAAAGAATTTATCCCTATAATAAAATTTTTTGAGCATATATCTCATAGTGGATGTACACTATTATAATGGATATATACCACTGTGATGTTACACATTTTATCTAGTAAGTACTAAGAAGTAAATTTTAAAAATTATTTCAGTGATGTTCTATGTTATTTATTCTTACATGTAGTGCTATATATATATATATATATATATATATATATATAATCTCATATGTATAATGATACACACAAAACAAGTGTATATACAGTACTATTTTATTTCCACACCCCTAATAGATTGTCATGTACAACTTTTGGAACGAACATACTCCATTAGCGGAGTAAGTTTTAAATCTGAATTTTACCTGCAGTGTATAGCTTTTTAAGTTTATACAGGGCTGAATGTCTAATTCTAAAACCAATATAGATGCTAATGTAGACTAACAATATTGTTTTTAGTTATTCAAGTACATGGAAAAGCACATCCATTGATTTAAACTGTACTAAAATTGTCTTTAAACTGGACAGGATACTGCATATTCTTCTACTATTTGTCAATTAGAGCAAAAACTAAAAGTCATTCTATGCTTCCATAACATAATCAAAGAACTTTTATTTTCTTATCTTTAGAATGAAGGATTATGAATTATAGTATTTCAAGTATAGTATTTCAAATTGTACTGCTTTTCTACACTACAATTTCATGAATTGAGAGAAGTATATAATTATTAATAAAATTAATGCCTGGTAGAGATAAAGAGGTGGATTTAAATATATAAGTAAAATTTGAAATTTGAACAGTGCTCATTAAGATGCATAAATGAGATACGGCATGGCCACAGGAGTACTGTAAATCAGTGTTACAGATAGGATACTATCTGTAAGGTTAAAAGTGAAGTTACTGTTCAGGATTGTAGTGAACAGCTTGAGTCAGAGTATGCCAGGATACCAGACTATGAAGGGAGCGATAAGATGCAAATTAAAAAGGAAGACAGAAGGCAAGGCAGAAAATCACGGAAGGCCATATCTAAGGATAGAAACTGTATAATCACAAGAGAAAGGCTAAGCTTCATCCATAGTACATCTTGAAGAAGTCTCAGATCCCGAAAACTAAAGTTATGTTATACCTTAATGTCATTTTTCATATTTCATATAACATAAGAAGGTAAAATTTACAAAGTAGAGGATGTCACATCTCTAAAGTGGAGAAATGTTCTGCAGAAACACTTGGTTGAAAGAACAAAGTTTTTGCCTTGAAAGCAGTATTTTTTTTTATTTTCTATTTTAAATTTGGAGATATGAAGAGAATGGAGGTTATCCAGGATATTGGAGAGGGTTGAAAAATGCGTTAGCTGAAATAAAATGTGTCAAATATCTTTTAACTGCAGAAAATGTAGCATCAAGATGGTGTACATAGTAGTAACAGGAAACTGTACTCGCTGGTGTACTGCAGGTGTGCTTGATGGAGAGTCCCAACAACACAGTGGTGACAGAATTCATCCTCCTTGGTCTGACTCAGTCTCGAGAGATTCAGCTCTTGGTCTTTGTATTGATCTCAGTTTTCTACCTCATCATCCTCCCTGGAAATTTCTTCATCATCCTCACCATAAGGTCAGACCCTGGGCTCTCAGCACCCCTCTACTTCTTCCTGGGCAACTTGGCCTTCCTGGATGCATCCTACTCCTTCATTGTGGCTCCCAGGATGCTGGTGGACTTCCTGGCTGAGAAGAAGGTCATCTCCTACAGAGGCTGCATCACCCAGTTGTTTTTCTTGCACTTCCTTGGTGGAGGGGAGGGCTTACTGCTTGTTGTGATGGCCTTTGACCGCTACATCGCCATCTGCAGGCCTTTACACTATTCAACTGTCATGAGTCCTAAAGCCTGCCGTGTAATGCTGCTGGCTCTGTGGCTTGGAGGTTTTGTCCACTCCATTATTCAGGTGGCCCTCATACTGCGTTTGCCTTTCTGTGGTCCAAACCAGCTGGACAACTTCTTCTGTGATGTGCCGCAGGTCATCAAACTGGCCTGCACAGATACTTATGTGGTAGAGCTCCTGATGGTCTTCAACAGTGGTCTGATGACCCTCCTGTGCTTCCTGGGGCTTCTGGCCTCCTATGCTGTCAT
>RJWM01029907.1:0-23909 GCA_004363535.1 Dasyprocta punctata | reverse complement strand
TCACAACCTCGCGCCTGCCTGACAGGCGCGTAAGCTGCTGAGCCAAACTCCCGGCCCTGGGTTTTTTGAGGCAGGGTCGCATTGTGTAGCTCAGGCCGGCCTTGCGCTCGCGTTGTAGCCCAAGCCGACCTCGAACTCACAACGCTCCGCCTACCTCAGCCTCCCGAGTGCTGGGATTAAAGGCGTGCGCCACCACGCCCAGCTCCCCAGCCCTAGTTTTTGAGACGGGGTCACACTATGTAGTTCAGTTTGGCCTTGCACTCGTGTTGTAGCCCAAGCAGGCCTCAAACTCACAACACTCCTCCTACCTCAGTCTCCCGAGTGCTGGGATTAAAGGTGTGTGCCACCATGCCTGGCTCGGTCTTCTTTACTCTTAAGTCTTTCCCTCAGCTCGGGCTGTGAGCTAGATCCTTTCTATAGCCTCCTCAGGGCCATACTTGTGGATTTGTTCCTTTTCAGTATATTTTTGCTGCTTAAATGGCCCAAAATACTAGTGTGCTCAGAGTAAGGGGGCTGTGAGCTGTTTGTGGAGAAGACATCTTGGTGAGGGAACTTTGCTCAGCCACTATGGCTAACTCAGAGTTACTGGCCATAAACTTGATGCTGAGGAAAGAAAACAGATTTTAAATAAGGTGTCTTTAAATAGAGTAGTGTAACTTAAGGTTACACGTGACTTGATGAACATGTGACTGAAGTCTGTCTAGAATCCAGCTCTGTGTCTTCCCAGGAGAAGTGGCCTGTATCCACATGCAGTAGTGACCTTGTAGAACACAACTACTGAGATAGCCACATCAACTGTACCTGCTGTCTGCCTGCTAACTTGTTGTCATACGCCCCCACAGAGCTGCACACTCTCTAGGGGTGCTGGTGGCCTGAGCGGGCTATGCTTGCTCCCTTTCAGTACACGACCTCCGACAGCAGATGGCAGCCCTGCAGAGCCAGCTCCAGCAAGTGCAGCTGGAGCGTACAACGCTGACCAGCAAGCTGCAGGCTTCGCAGGCCGAGATTGCCTCTCTGCAGCATGCCCGGCAGTGGTACCAGCAGCAGCTGGCCCTGGCCCAGGAGGCCCGGGTCAGGCTGCAGGGTGAGGTGGCCCACATCCAGGTATGGCCCATGGCTTCATTTCAATAACTGTGCTTCCATCTAAACTAAAAGAGCACTTCCAGTAAAGTTTGCTATCCATGAGTGTGGTCCACACCCCTCCTGTGCAGAGTCCTCCTTCTGCATGGTCTTCAGACACAGCCTCTTGGCTTCTGCCTGAGTCTTTCATTCTAAAATGCCTGCTCTGGGCTACCCCAGGCTCTTGGCTCTGCTAGTCAGCTCTAGCCCTCCTCCGAAGGATAACTTCTCAAATCCACACCTGCTGAATCTCAGGAGTCCCCCACCTGGCCTCTGTCTTGCATCCCTCCCCTGTGACATTCTCCATCAAGCATTCAGTGGGGCAGGTGCTCCCTTCCTGGCTAGAGCTGCACCTTGCTTTGGCTGCTTGAACCCAGAAATATACAGTTACTAAGTCATTCTTATGTGAACTCTTGTTTCCAGTTTCCATACAGGACATTTTCTTTGTTTTATTACTGGTTGCAGGCCACATCAGCTTTTGATTCTGCTTATATGGGAACATGTGTCATTCTGTGTGTCACTGGATGGAGTGACGCTAGTGTGCATGCATGTTAGCGTGAGGCTGGCAGCCTCAGGCAGCGTGCTTTGGAGATGAGAGGATCAGGAACCTGCTGGAATGCACTTTGCTCTAAACCTCAGTGCCTGGTCTGCTTAGAGTGAAAGCTGAAGAGTACTTTTGGTCAACCTTCTGAAAATTTAACTGTGGACTTTTTTTTCCTCCCAGACAAAATATTACAGAGTTATTGAAAGTTATTGAAACTTTATTTTTCAAATAGAACATATAAAATATCATCTCCACCAACTGTTCCTTTTTCTTTTTTATCTAGAGTTTACCCATATGTAAAACAGAAGTTTTCTTAAATATATAATATACTTTTTAAACCAAAGGACCATGCAGAGAAGTATTAGTTATACTTGCATGTACTTGAACATCAATCATTATACAAATTAATGCATCACAACCTTCAGTGCATTTATATTAGGATGAAATATTTAAAGAAGTAAGCAAGATTTCGTGTAAATAAGTCAGAAATGCAATTCAGGAGACAGAAGTAGAGGAGGAACCAAAGGAAGTGGCACTTTAAGAACCTTCCTTCTTTCTTTTGGTAGTCAGGTTCACTGTTTGGAATTAGAATTTTCTTGCCACTTTGTCCCTGAACTTAACCCTTGGTTTCCAGTAGCTGTTCACAGGGTTAAACACATGAGCAGACTACAATTCTTCCCTTCCTTGCTCCAGAGGTTTCTTTGCAGCCCACAGCTCTAACCCCCCATCACACCTTGCATGCTGTCAGTCCAGACACCACTGGGACAAGAGCTAAGGTGGGGACAATCCAGCCACAGGCCTGTCAGCCCTTGTTTTTCCCTGCTGCCCCTCACCCCTTGGGGCCCTGGCTCCAAACTTCTTTATGCGAGGATGAGACAGGCCGGGACTGTGGGTCCTGCATAGGTGTGGCTGCACTTGTCTGTTTGAAGCTCCTTACCTGGGGCTCAGAAGTCAGTGGTTGATGGGCGCTTGTGTATGGGTCTGGCCCAGACCACAGGGTGAGAACTGACTTCTGGGTGATTGCCTTGCCTCTTATGCATGCAGGACCCAGATGGCCCCAGACTAGAGATGGGGCAGCCTGTGGGTGAGTCCTCGGGTGGTGGCAGCCCCAGCTGCAGGGGCCATCAAGAAGGGAAGCTGGTCACTTGGTGGACAGAGAATCTTACCTTGGTGACTTGGGACAGGCTGTTCTGCACTGGGTGCCTGAAGTTGAGCAGCTTTCTACCCTCATGTCTTTTTTTTTTTTTTCCTCATGTCTTTCTTTAAGGTTGGACAGATGACCCAGGCTGGCCTTTTGGAGCACCTGAAGCTTGAGAACGTGTCCTTATCCCAGCAGCTGACAGAGACGCAACACAGATCCATCAAGGAGAAAGAGCGCATAGCTGTGCAGCTCCAGAGCATTGAGGTAAGGACTGTGACTGTGATAGGTGCTGGTTTCTATTTGGCTTTGGTCTCACTGGCAAGTGTGAGAAAACATACTATACTTAGTCATAAGCATAAAACATGCAAGTAAACATAAGCATAAATATGTCTTATGTATTATATATGTAAACATGTATGTTTTTGTTTTCTGGGTATCTGGACTCAAACTCAAGACCTAACGCTTGTCATGCAGGCTCTGAGCCACAGAGCTAAATCGCCAGCCCCTATATGCATGCTTTAAAAAGCTGCTTAGGGTTTAGGGACCCCACCCTGTGTCAGATTTGCATGTTGGTGGCACCTTGAGCCCCGGGCTGAGCAGAGTATGGGGGTGGTCTTTCATATCTTGTATGCTGGATGATGTGGTGTGTCTTGCTGTGGGTATTTGTGGTTATTCTAAGCACTTCACCTGCATTGCTAGTTAGTCTTCCTGCACCACGTGAAGTCTCTATTACTGCTGCTGTCTGCATGGTCATCTTGACATGATGAGAAATACAGCAGCTTTGGCCCAGACCCAAAGCTTGCTTGCTTTTTTGTACCTGTGAAAACCTGGGTAATTTCTTAATCATTCTGAGCCTAGTTTCCTCTTTTATAAAACAGATGGTAAAACCTGTTTAATGTCCTTGTTAGAAAATGTAAAGAAGAAAAAACTGTAACACTCTCACCTTGTGCTGAGAGTGCTGCTGGACAGATTTTGTTCCTGACCCTTCATAGAAAGTCACACAGGAAGTTCACTGTCTTCAGACTTGTCTGGTTTCTCATCTCACTGCTCTGCAGCTGCCTGTTTTCCTGTGGGAATCACATGGTCAAGGGCTCAGTGTATAGAACAAAAAATATTTTGAGTTATTGACTACTGTTTTTCCCTAAGAAATGTACCAAGATGCCAGGTCTCATTCACAGTCAGAATGTAATGAATGCCACATTCTATGGTCTGTATCTCTTACTTTGTTTTACTAAGTGATATGGAGCAGCCATCTTGTCAAAGAGAAAATTTCATGTACTATACTTCAGAAGGTGGAACATGGTGCCCCCATTTTCCCATGAGAAACACCTGGGAAGCTTATCCATCCCTTGATCCCAGTTCTTTTTTTTCCTGAGCCTGGGTCTGGCTATTGCCCAGGCTGATTTCAAACTTGTGGACTTAAGTGATCTTCCTGCCTCAGCCTCCTAAACTGCTGGGACTGCAGGTCCACACCACTGTGCCAGGCAAATCCCCCTTCTTAACACTGGGTGTTTGCTTGCTCCTCCCTTGGGTCAGGCTCGTGACAGCAGTCACCCTGTGGCAAGTGGAGTGCTCCTCACTTAGCATTTGTACACAAGATGGAGATGTGAATAGGGGTTTGCAGTGCAGCAGGTTTCCCTAATGCTAGGCTGCTATTGATGACCACTTTTCCCTGCTTTTTAAAAAATACTGTTTCCTGGGCCCAGGCTGACATGTTGGATCAGGAAGCAGCCTTTGTGCAGATTCGGGAGGCAAAGACAATGGTGGAGGAGGATCTCCAGAGGAGGCTGGAAGAGTTTGAGGGTGAACGGGAACAACTGCAGAAGGTGGCTGACTCAGCATTGGCCCTGGAGCAGCATTTGGAACAGGTGAGTAGCTGCCACAACTCCAACCAGGCACACAGGCCCTATGGGCCCATCCCAGTGTGCACAGCCAGCCTGTGTAGCAACATGTCCTGTCAGGCTATGTAGGCAGTATGGGTTGTGTTGGGTTGTCTGCTAAATACGTGCGAAAGGCCACCATCAGACCAGGGATGCCAGGTTTACCTCTGTTCATGCCTTGGATGACAATTTTGCTTGTTTGTTTGTTTGCTTATTTTTTGAGACAGTGTCTCCCAGTGTAGTTCAGGCTGAACCTTAAATGTACTGTATAGCCCAGGCTGGCCTCAAACTCATGGCAGTCCTTCTGCCTCAGCCTCCTAAGTGTTGGGATTACAGGCATGCAGCACCATGCCTGGCTCAGAATTTTGCTTTAAAAAGACCCTTCCAAGAGTCCATTGAAGTTATTTAGATCCTGAATAGGGAAAAACACATGTATTGTCAATGAAGGGATGAGGACAGCAAGATAAGCTTACCCCTGTTTGCAGGTGAAACTGACTCTGCAGCAGCGTGACCAGCAGCTCGTGGCGCTGCAGCAGGAACACCTGGGCCTGGTGAAACAACTCACCTCGGCACAGGAGGCCCTGCAGGCCCGAGAACAGTCCCTCAACGATCTGCACATCCGCTACGATGAGCTGCAGGCACGGCTGGAGGAGCTGCAGGGGGAGGCTGCCACCAGGGAGGACACAGTCCGATTCCTGCAGAATGAGAAGATAGTCTTAGAGGTGGCTCTACAGGCAGCCAGGAGTGGCAAGGAGGAGCTTGACAGAGGAGCAAGGCGTTTGGAGGAAGGTACTGAGGAGACATCAGGACTTTTAGAGCAGCTGAGACAAGAGCTGGCCATCAAGTCCAGCCAGGTAACCAGCCCACCACGGTGTCGTGATCATCTTCCTGTGGATGCATTCTTTTGTGAACATGGGTAACCCATGGGAGAATTCTGTAGGGCAGGGATACCAATAGCTCATGCTCTGCCCCAGCCCCAGCTAGGCTGCTGAATGAGAAGAAGCCAGAACTGGGAGCCTGAGTTTGGTTTAGGGGTTTTAAAAGTCATCTGCCAAAGAAAAAACAAAACAAAACAAAACAAAAACCCCAATCATCTGCCAAGAAATACCCGCATCTGTCTGCTGAGGATGTGGACCTGAGCCTCTGCAGGAGCTGTAAGAAATGACTTCCTGATGTGAGATAGAGCACAGGGAGGGGCAGGCAGGGCCTGTTGGACACCCTGTGTCTCAGTACTGAGACCACAGCCTGGCAGCAGGTCATACCCGGCAGGAACCAGTAGGTTAACAGTGCAACACAGCTGGGTGTAGGCATGTGTATTTAAAAAAATCTAGACAGTGTGAGGAAGGATGTGTAGGAAGTAGAATTAGCATCAGGGAATGACTCAGTCTTTACATTCTCACTCCACAGGGTCAAACGTAAGAGGGACTCTGATCTGTTTCCCATGGGAGTGTCCACTTAGAAGGGTCATCAGGGTTCTCTACTGATCAGTAGCCAAGTGAGTGGGACTTCAGCTGGCACTAGACAATATTCATGATATCAGGATTTTAGTTGCATTGTTACCAACAAAGCTGCTTGTAGGTGCCCTTGGGTTATGATGCTTTTCCTAAAGAGATGGAAGGTAACAGGATAGTGTTACTGTCTTCCCAATTCTAGAGTCTTTTCCTGACCTGAGAACCAGAGACAGCCTAATGAGGAAATAGAGCTGTGCCCCAGCCGCTAGTCTGCCTGGGCATGAGTCCCCACGGCTCTCACTGGCTTGTGTGCTTGTCCTTGGGTATCATTGAGACTGCCCTGTCCACATAGGCTCCCCTTGGACTGGGTCCATTTCTTCTGCCCTTTCTGTGGAACTGCATAGGGTCAGGAGCATGTAACAGGGATGCTTGGAGGGGATAAATGATACGTCCAGGACAACTGGTACTGCCGTGACCCACGCAGCTCCAGATGTTATCGGGGGGAAGGATGGTGGGAGGATGAGAAAATCAAACACGAAAGCTGGGGTCAGGTGGAGCCCTTACCCTCCTGATGGGAGGAAAGGAACTGCCCCCTCACTGCAGGGGAATTTATTTATACATTTTAGCAACTTAATGTCGTATGACACCCTGTTGTCCTAGCAGCCCACTGTTTGGATTGTCTTGGGGGTAGGTGTTTTCTGGGCTGAAGCAGCTTCTTCACATGGCTTGCCCTGGGCGCTCTTTGTTCTTGGGGCAGCGATGCCCCAGCCTTGCATGTGTGGTCAGTTTGCAACTTGAGTGGCTCCCAACAGGTACCTTGGTTCTCCTTAGTTGGTTCTTGGCAGAGAACCTTAGAACCACCTCCATGTTGGAGGGAAAAATGGTTTATTCTTCACTGTCCTCAGCTAATCACAAGGGCTCATATGGAGCATGTTCTGGTCTTAAAGGAGGAATCAAACAGAAAGAGGCTCTTCCCTGCCTGAGACAGTTGTGTCCATGCCAGATGGGCACACTGAGCCTGCACCCCCAGGATAGTGACCCAGCTGCATGTGCTGACCCCTTCACCCCCAGGACAGTGACCCAGATGGGCATGCTGACCATCTGAAAGTTCTCAAGATGAGCACAGTGACTTCTACACTGCTAGGATGGTGACCTGACCCAGATGGACACAGTGACCTGTACCCCGGGACAGTGACCCACTCAGGCATGCTGACTCCACATCTGCAGGACAGTGACCCGGTCAGGTGAACTGACCCAGATCAGCTGCTGCATGGTGAACAAGGTTTTACTGCAATGACTTAAGGAGGCTGTCACATCATATTACATCGGTTATTTGACACGGACTTGTGCCTTCCTTGCTGTGTGTCATGAAGGCCCTTGTGGTGTCACTTGAATTCTTCATAAGCATCTCCACATGGCTGTGTACAGCTTGGTGAGGCTTTAGGTGGGAGGCTGCAGGGCCTGGGGGCCCTGTATGGTAAGATTCCCTGGAGCTCGGCCTCACTGTTCCTGTACATGGTGTACATGGTCTGCAGAAGCAGACGCGTGGACCACGGAAAGGAAGAGGTTTCCTCTCTGGCCATTCCAGGGAGGGCTGTGGACAAATGGTCTAGAACACTCCACACACACACCCCCTCTTGGTGCTATTACATGCTGAGGAAGAAGGGTGTGGGGCTGTGTCCTGCTGAGTGCCTGGGCCATGGGCCTGCATGGGGTTTCTTCTTTGCACTACCAGAGCACAGGCCTCCTGGACCTCTGAGGCCACCTGTGTGCAAACCTGTCCCGTAGGTGGAGCACCTGCAGCAGGAGACGGCCTCCCTGAGAAAGCAGACACAGAAGGTGAAGGAGCAGTTCCTTCAGCAGAAGGTAGGACACGACTTTCCTCAAGTGAAACGTGTCAGGAAGCCTGTGTGGTCTGTTGGCTTTGGTAGAATGAAATCAATCAGGAAGATGGAAGGATCCAGGTCCTCTGTATCTCCCATCACAGTCTGTGAGGTCATCATGTCCTGCGGTGGGCCACGTGAGGCGCTTGTCACTGTGGTGCTTGTCACAACACCCTGTTACTGTCACTCCAGAGAGCCATGTGTGTTGAACATTGTTGTCACTGTGCAGGTTGTTGTCTGCCATGTGATCCAACATTACAGCAGATTAATATCCTCAAAATCCACAAGACAGATTCTGTGTGTGGAGGTGGTGGTTCCTGCAGGTGCCTTTGATCCACATGCCTCACAAAGGCCCACCGAGGTGCCCCTCAGGTCTGCACAAGGAAGCTGTGCTTTAAGTGGTGTTTTGGTTTGTCACTGACTGGCTGAAAGGGAAGACCTGTTGAAGCCATGTAGCCAACCACCCAAGAAGGGCTGCTGGGTCCCTCAGGTGGACAAGGGGCCCCCCTGCAGGGCCCAGGTCATTAGGATGCTGCTTCTCCTGGTGCAGAGCAGTGGGTATTGTCTTAGACTGGATAAAATACATTGTCTTTAGCTCAAAAGTTATGCTCTGGTTGAATGGTAAATGAATGTTTGAGCCAGCATGTTCCTGGTGAGGCCCCACTGGGTACCAACTGTATTGAGTGTTGTGTGCAGGTGATGGTGGAGGCCTATCGGCGGGATGCCACCTCCAAAGACCAGCTCATCAGTGAACTGAAGACTGCAAAGAAGCGACTGGACTCAGAGATGAAGGAGCTGAGGCAGGAGCTAATCAGGTTGCAGGGGGAGAAGAGGGCCGTGGAGGTAGAGCACTCACGTTTGCAGAAGGAAGTGTCCCTGACCCACCAGCAGATGGCTGACCTCCAGGAGCACCTCCAGTCTGCACAGAAGGAGCGGGATGAGATGGAGATGTACCTGCAGGTCTGTGTGAAACATGTCAGGCAGAGTTTCCTGTATGCAGGGAGTAGTTGGTGGCAGTGGCTCATATTTGGGGCAGAACACATGTAGAACCTTGTGTGTCACCATGAGACTCACAACATAGAAAGGACCAAAGAGTTCAGCAAAGGAAGGGGGCAGGATGCCTGTCATGCAGCAGTTTACAGTGGGGTGTAGAAGGGTCCTAGGAAATCTAAGCAGGTAAACAAGGGAAGTGACTTTCCTGCTAACTCACCCTGCCCCACTGCACCACTCATGCTCTAGATACAGTGATGGGAACTCTGCGAACTTTCATTTATCAAAGGGAGACATCTACAGAAAGTGGCTTTGCACTTCCATTGTGTCTTTTTCCTTTGAAGTCTTTGCAGTTCGACAAAGAGCAGATGGCCACTCTTACAGAGGCCAATGAGGCACTAAAGGAGCAAATAGAAGTGCTGCAGCAAGAGGCCAAGAAGTGAGTCTGCACATAGTGTGTCTGCGGTCGTGGGCGATGGGAACTGTGCTGCCTCTGGGACAATCACTGAGGGCATTCAGGTCCAAGTTTAAAGTTCTGCCAACACTGAGTACTTACTTTTTCTGCAAAATAGTCCTGGAGTTCGTTTTCTTCCTTTCTTTCTTTCTCTTTTTTTTTGTTTTTTTGAGATAGGGTCTTGCTATGTAGTTAAGGCTAACTTTAAACTCACTCTGTAGCCCAGGCTGGCCTCAAACTCATGGCAAACCTCCTGCCTCAATCTCCAAGTGCTGGGATTATAGGCATGCACCACCATTCCCGGCTTGGAGTTTCTAAGCTGGTTTGCTCATCCATCCTTTAACAAGAGCTTCCCTTTTTAATTATTTTTGACGGTGCTCAGGATCTACCCCAGGGCTATGCTTGTTAAGTGGTCTTTCTATCAAGAGCCATACCCACAGCCCAGACACTCCCTTCCTATTTATTTTTTTCAACTTTTTGTACCACATACTTGTGGCAACATCCTCTCACACCTGCTTCCTCACCAGGGGTAGTGGTATTCATTCTGCACCCATTTTGTGCTCACATAACACTGAACACAAGCCTTTACAGACACATATTATGTGCCAACAGCCTTTGGGGCTTTTTACCTACATGCCATGTCCTGTGCTGCTAGTCTCTTTTGGGGGGTGCTTTCCTCATGGACCTGGTTGTGGGATTTCTTGCTAACCTTCAGAAAGAATGTGGGTGAACTTCTTTTTAGTAGGAGCAGGCTGTTACCCTGCCTTCAAGAGGTCATTTCAAGCTGGCTGTGTGCTGGTACATATCTGTAGTCCCAGCACTTGGAAGACTGAGGCAGGAGGATCATTGCAAGTTTGAGACCAACCTGGGCTGCAAAGTGAACTCGAGGCCAGCCTGAACTACAGAGCGAGACCCTGTCTCAAAAAGACAAAAAAAAAAAAAAGCCAGGCGTGGTGGCACACGCCTTTAATCCCAGCACTCGGGAGGCTGAGGTAGGCGGAGCCTTGTGAGTTCGAGGCCGGCTTGGGCTAAAACGCGAGCGTAAGGCCGACCTGAGCTACATAGTGCGACCCTGCCTCAAAAAGCCAGGGCCGGGAGTTTGGCTCAGTGCCTTAAGCGCCTGCCCTGGCAGATGCGAGGTTGTGAGTTCAATCCCTGGTGCCACAAAAAAAAAAAAAAAAGAAAGAGTCATTCAAGATTGCTTCAGGAGGAAAGCAGGTCTGACAGATGCGGCTGAAACTCATGAAGCTCTTGCTTCCTCTCTGGCTTTCCAGAGGCACCTGCCATGGGTGCCCCTTCCCCTCCCCGGGCCACCAGAACAGGCACCTGCTTCCTATTCTCCTTCTCTCCTTGGCAATCCAGGCTGGGGCAGGTGTTGGGGTGTGGTAAGCCTAGGTCTGACCCCTGCCCAGCCCTTGAGGGTGAATGAGGTGTCATTTGCTGGCCCTTAGTGCTGGGCTCAGGGAGCTGGGTGACAGCAGCATGGGAGCTCAGCTGCCTCCTCTGTGTCTCTTTCATGTCCCAGGGCCATCACAGAGCAGAAGCAGAAGATGAAACAGCTGGGCTCAGATCTGACCAGTGCCCAGAAGGAGATGAAGACAAAGCACAAGGCCTATGAGAATGCCGTGAGCATCCTCAGCCGCCGTTTGCAGGAGGCCCTGGCTGCTAAAGAGACTGCAGACACGGAGCTGAGCCAGCTTAGAGCCCAGAGCACCAGCAGTGGCAGTGACCCTGTCCTACATGTAGGTAAACACTGCCTCACCCCATCAGAGCTGCTGAGACTCTGAGTGTAAGACAAGGACGTTTTGTAAACATATTCTCCCTCTAAACCCATCTAAAAGGGAACTTTCAAAGTGAGTAGAACTGAAAAGGGAGGGTAGCATTTCTTTGAAATACAACAGGTATCATCAGTGACTTGTACATGGTACCACGGCCTCGTCAGGCCTGGGCAGTGTGCACTGGGGACCTGTTTTCACCAAGGAGTCTCCTTGGTGTGCAGAAACCCTCCTCTGCCTGCAAGGTGCAAGTGCAGGGTCTTGGCTGTGCAGTCTAGGGTCTTGGACTGTGGACAGTGGCTGTGGAGGGACAAAGGGGGCATTTTCAGTGGGAGGAGCTCAGGCTTGGCCTTGCTAGTAATGAAGCCCAGACAGCCACCTGTGGAGCTGCTTCTGTCCTTCTGTCCTAGACATTGGCAGGCAGTGGGTTAGGACAGGAGACAGCATTGGTTCTGCCAGTGTCCCAGAAGTGGCAAGAGCAGGACAGGAAGCAGGCCATTAAGGGCAGTGGAAGAGGGCAGCAGAATGGGCAGGTTTGGGGTCCATGCAAGGGGGTGGGGCATGGGAGCAGTGTTGGGGTCTAAGTGAGGCACCAGAGGATTGATGGGGAGAAGGAGCCTCAGAAGAGGACTGGGCTGGGGGCTGTGACCAGAGCTTCCCCTCCTGCTTCCATCTGTTAGGATGAATGCCAGTGCTGTGTCCTGTCCTGGGATGGGGGGGTGGAAACCCCGGGGTGGGGGGCAACTGGTGCTTACAGGGGTCAGTGTCCCTGTGCCAGCCTTGCTGGCGAGAAATGGCACTTGCATGACCCTGCAATCATCACATGCAGAGCCTCACAGTCCCCACATCCTTGCCAGCTTTAAATCTCACTGTCTGTTATTTTTCTTAGAAGGGGTTAAATTCTTTCTGAGTAAATTTATTTGCATTACACTGGTTACACTTCATCGTGTTTCTTTTTTCTTTTTCTTTTTTTATGGTTTTTTTTTTTTGCGGCACCGGGGATTGAACTCACAACCTCGCGCCTGCCAGGGCAGGCGCTTAAGGCACTGAGCCAAACTCCGGGCCCTGGTTTTTTGAGGCAAGGTCGCACTATGTAGCTCAGACCGGCCTTATGCTCGTGTGGTAGCCCAAGCCGGCCTCGAACTCACAAGGCTCCGCCTACCTCAGCCTCCCGAGTGCTGGGATTAAAGGCGTGCGCCACCACGCCCGGCTTTTTTTTATGTTTTTGTTTGTTAGTTTGCTTTTTGTTTCAGACAAGGTCTTGCTGGCCTTGAACTCACTATGTAGTGCAGGCTGGCCTTTAACTCATGGTGATTCTTTTGCTTCAACTCCTTTTTTTTTTTTTTGGCGGCACCAGGGATTGAACTCACAACCTTGCACCTGCCAGGCAGGCGCTTAAGCCACTGAACCAAACTTCCAGCCCTGGTTTTTTGAAGCAGGGTTGCACTATGTAGCTCAGGCCAGCCTTGCACTTGCACTGTAGCCCAAGCTGGCCTCGAACTCACAGTGCTCCTCCTACCTCAGCTTCCCGAGTGCTGGGATTAAAGGCATGTGCCCCTATGCCCGGCTTCTGCTTCAACTCCTAAGTGCTGAGATTATAGACATGTGTCGCCATGCCTAGCTCATCATTGTATTTCTCATGTGAAATTTTCCTGTTTCCTGTCCTCTTAAAGAGTTCATCAGTTGGAAAAGACTATCTTATGTCATGGTGCTTTCTTGTTCAACTGAGTAAATATTCCACCCCTAGTGACTTTATAAAGTATTGAGGGTGTTGGGTATGATGGGGCACACCTATAATCCCAGCTACTTGGGAGGCTGAAGCAAGAAAATCTCAACTTTGAAGGCAGGCTGGGGAGTTTAGCAAGACCCTGACTTAGAAAGAAAGAAAGTAAAGGATGTGACTCAGTGATGGAGCACTTGCCTAGCATGCACATGACCCTGGGTTCAATCCCTAAGTACTCCAAAAAAAAAATTGGGGGGAGCATCTATTCAGTGTTCATCTTCCTTATTACTTTAAAATATCTCTTCTTGTCTGGCAAGCACAAGGTCTTGAGTTCAATTCCTGGTGCCAAAAAAATATGTATCTCTTCTTTAATCCTTTGAATCAGCTAGTAAGGCAGAGGGTGTAAAATCTCTGGAACCTGTGGCTGAAGACAGCCATAGGTTTGGTCTGTAGTGTTGGCATGTGTCTTTGATCCTCAGTCAGAGGAAATCAGCAGGTTGGGATTGGAGCCTTCCTCTGGAGGTAGTTAAATGACACTGAGAGAGTGCTTAGGACAGGACCTGCAGCATGGTGGCAGCAAGTGTGTGCCTGGTGTGTGTAGGCATGTGCATAGTATGTGCACATGTGCTTGCATGTATGAACATATATGTATTGTATTTGTGATGCTGAGTGCAGCTCATGCACCACAGAGCCCTTGCTGTGAGTTGGACTTTTTTCTACATTTCCACACCATTTACTGTTTAATAGGAAGGTCCGTTGTCTGTGTAGATAGTATCTGTTTCTGTCATAGCGTGTAAGTGCCATGTTGGTAACTTCAGAGCCTTTCACAAGAGGAAACAGGTGAGAGGATGATTGGCACATGGCCAGGCAGCTTCAGACCTGGAGGTTTGTGGGAAGTGTGGGGCAAGGACCTGTCAATGGGCCGGTGACCAGAGGCACTGCCCCGTCTGCTGTAGGAGAGGATCCAGGCCCTGGAAATGGAGCTGCAGAGCGTCGGTCATAGCAAGCTGATGCTGGAGAAGGAGCTTCAGGAGGTGATTGCCATGACAAGCCAGGAGCTAGAGGAGTCCCGGGAGAAGGTGCTAGAGCTGGAGGACGAGGTAACCCTGAGCTGTGCCTGGCACAGAGCACGTCGGCAAGGTAGACTGTCCCCAGCACTCTAAGGAGGGTGGGGCCAGGGATATAGTTCAGTGGCGTAAGCGCCTGCCTGGCAAGCGCAAGATCCTGAGTTCAATTCCTGGTACCAAAAGAACAAAACAAAACCAAACAAAAAAATCTCAATATTAAAGTGGGTAGTGATCACTTCTTGGCCTTTTGGCCAAGATCAAGTGTAAAGAGGGTAGTGACAGTGATAGCCATTGATATCCACTGGAATGGCCACTGAGATTCATACTGGAAACTTCTTCCCAGCTACAAGGCTTTGGTTGCAAACAAGAAAGCCAACTTGAACCTTTATTTTTATTTTTATTTTTTTTGTGGCACCGGGGATTGAACTCACAACCTTGCGCCTGCCAGGGCAGGCGCTTAAGCCGCTGAGCCAAACTCCCAGCCCTGGTTTTTTGAGGCAAGGTCACACTATGTAGCTCAGACCAGCCTTGTGCTCGAGTTGTAGCCCAGGCCGGCCTCGAACTCACGATGTTCCTCCTACCTCAGCCTCCCAAGTGCTGGGCTTAAAGGCGTGCACCACCACGCCCGGCTCAACTTGAACCTTTAAAAGAACTTAGAACAAGAAGCAATTCTAGCTTCATGTGGCACATACTCCAGCTCAATGCTGTCACTTATAGCCATGGAGGCCTCTGGCCCCTGCACTGCCTTCCCAGCCTCTGAGGCACCAGCGGTGCCAGGAGTCCAGGCATCCCTCCAAGGCTGTCTGCTTTGTTTAGCTGTCTGTCCTATCTCAGAATGTGCTGCTGAGACCAGTCCATTCCATGCTTATCTGTGCAGTGGCTCTGTTGGCTGTGCAGTCCCTGGACGCTCTTCCTGGGAAGGGTCCCTGTAGAGTAGCTGCCATGGCCACTGCAGCCTTAGTCATGGATCGATGGCAGTGTGTGCTGGCAACACCCTCCTGTTTCTGGGAGTGTGATGATTCCATACAGCACAGCAGGTTATTTTGGTCACTGATATTTTAGCTTCAAGAATCCAGAGGCTTCAGAAAGAAGATAAAGCGCCTGGAGGAATCAAATAAGAAGTTGGCTCTCGAGTTGGAACATGAGAGAGGGAAACTCACAGGCCTCGGGCAGTCCAACGCGGCCCTGCGGGAGCACAATAGCATCTTGGAGACAGCACTAGCCAAGAGAGAGGCTGACCTGGTTCAGCTGCATCTTCAGGTATTCAGACCCAGGTGCTGGGACTGTGAGATCTCTATGTCATGCACATCACATTTCCATGAGCACTCGGGGAAAAGCAAACTCCTTGTCTTAGAGAGGAAGAAACAAACAAAAGCTCACAGAACCTGGTTAACTCATAAGCCTGGATCTTTCAGCTGCAGGGGTACAGCTCTGCACGTGAAACCGGAGATCATTCATTCCTTTCTTGTGGTGATCCTGGCAGGGCAGGCAGACTGTCCCCCACTTCTAGGCAGTCACAGGGGCAGTGGACTTTCACCTGGGTCCTCACATGGGTTCGAACTGCGTCATAGCCGGGTGTGGTGGCTCATGCCTTTAATCCCAGCACTTGGCAGGCTGAGGCAGGAGGATCATTGTGAGTTCGAGACCAGCCTGGGCTACAAAGTGAGTTCGAGGTCAGCCTGAACTGCATAGTGAGACCCTGTCTCAAAAAAATAGGGCCAGGAATTTAGCTCAGTGGCGTAAGCACCTGCCTGGCAGGCGTGAGGTTATGAGTTCAATCCCTGGTACCAAACGAAAGAAAAAATAAAGAACTGGGTCTTACCCAGACTATTCTTAGCTCCTCATCTGCTTTGTGGCCCAAGAGATAGCTAGCATTTCTGGGAGTCTTCAGAGAGGCAGGGAGGGCCACATTGTGCCCCCTTACTCCTTCTAGAGAGCATTCCCTTTACTCTGGTTCCCACCACTCCCTTCTGTACCTGCCACACATGATGATGTCTGTGTTTGTAACCCAACATACACACGTTTTTGGGACCATGTGACTATACCCATGACCTCAGATGCCTGCTGTCATAGCAGTGCCCCCCTTACCTTGGTGTTCCTCTCTGTAATGCTCTGTGAAACATATGCTCAGCCCACAGGGCTCCCTGTACCGTGTCCATTGTGGGGTTTGCAAGTTTCTTGCAATGGTGCCTCCTTACCATCCTTCTGCAATGTGGTCTAGGTGCAGGCAGTTTTGCAGCGCAAAGAAGAAGAGGACCGCCAGATGAAGCAGCTCATCCAGGCCTTGCAAGCCTCACTAGAGAGAGAAAAGGTGGAAGTGAGCAGCCTCAAGGAGCAGGTGTGTGTCCAGCTTCCCACCCCCAGCCCGCAGGGGCCTGGGAGGTACCCTTCCAACTCTGCTTTTTCCAGGCCTCTGCTCCAGGGAACAGTGTTGTCCACGCTCTGTAGTGATGACAGGCCACAGAAGACCTGGCACTGGTCAGGGGAAGGTGGCATCAGATGAGATGGCCACACAGTCATGTGGCCTAAGGGGGATGGGCCAAGCACATTAACTCTGTTAGGAGGAGGTGTCTGTGTCCTGCAGTGCTGAGTTAGACATGCACACTGCCCATTTGGGTGACATGCAGATGAAAAAAATGCTCTTTGCAGCCCTTTCTGTGTAGCAGCCAGCTGCAACATGCTCTAGCACAGGCCTTTTTCTTCTCCATTGGAATCCGAGTTTCCTGCTGAAAGGTTACTCATGCCTTAAAAGAAGACATAATTAGCCAGATGTGGTTGCACATGCCTATAACACCAGCTATTCGGGAGCCAAGCAGGAGAACTGCAGATTCAAGTCCAGCCTAGGTAACTTAGCAAGACCCTGTCCCAAAATACAAACATAAAAAGGGCTTAAGATGTATAGTGGTAGAGTGCTTGCCTAGCATGCACAAGGCCCTGAGTAAGTAACACAAAGAAAGAAAAAAAGAAGACATTAGTAGGAAATTTATAAATAAAAATGCTGGGGGAAATAAACGATGTATATGTGACTTTGATTTCTTTATTTTTTTATTATATATTTTTTATTTTTGTCTTTTAGAGAGGATTTTGTACTGCAGTTCAGGATAGCCATGAACTCAGTTTGTAGCGCAGGCTGGCCTCCAACTCGCAGTGATCCTCCTGCCTTAGCTTCCGGAGTACCAGGATTACAGATGTGCACCACTATGCCTAGCCTTCTTTTTTTTAGAACAGTTGTGAATTTTGCTTATTTTTTTTCTCTAAATGTATTTAGGCTTATCCTGATTTAGCAATAGTACATGGTGGCCAAGCATTTTGAAAACCACAGAGATGAAAGTTAGATCATCTCGGATCTCTACCTGATGACAGTTCTGTTAGTATCTTCCATATGAGTTGTGTTCTTTTTTTTTTTTTTTTTTTTTTTTTTTTTTTTTTTTTTTTTTTTTTTTTTTTTTTTTTTTTTTTTTTTTTTTTTTTTTTTTTTTTTTTTTTTTTTTTTTTTTTTTTTTTTTTTGTGGTGCTGGGGATTGAACTCGGGGCTTTGGGCTTGCTTGCTGGGCAAGCATTCTACCACTGAGCTACACGTACACCTGCCTGGAGTCTTCTTTCTAATGACATGTAAGAGTTCTTAGGTCGGCGATTTAGCTCAGCGGCATAAGCGCCTGCCTGGCAAGTGCAAGGTCATGAGTTCGATTCCTGGTACCAAAAAAAAGTTGTTTTTAGTAAAGTGCCTGTTAGTGCCATTAGACAGGAAAAATAAATTATTAAAAATAGATCTCTTTTTCTCTGTTTTTTAGTTTTTTTTTTTTTTTTTTTTTGAAACAGGGTTTAACCCAGGCTGGCCTCAAACTAATGATCCTCCTGCCTCAGCCTCCTGAGTGCTGGGATTACAAGGGTGTGCCACCTTGCCTACCTAAATGTTTTGGATACTTTTGAGAACTTGCTTTCCTCTTAGAAACCTTGACAGAATCTGTGTTAGTTCTGAAAATCTTTAAAATTTCAGAAAGGAGGCCAGTTACCTGATAAATAGACTTGATAGGTTTATTAGTTAGCTAGTATAATGGAAAAGTAAATTGCTCAAGAATACGTGAAATAAAGTTAACCAGAAAGGTGGAGATATTTGACAGTCATGAATTAATGTGCAACTGCATCCTGTTTGCTTGCTGTGTGCTGATGTTGAAGCAGGCACCCTCAGGCCTGTTGGGAACTCACGTAGGGTGTTTGGTGCCTGTCAAGTCTCAGGTGCCCCACAGGGCACCTCATGTGTGGGTAGTGCCAGCTTTCTCCTCCTTTATAGGTGGCTGCTGCCAGGGTGGAAGCCGGCCACAACCGCCGTCACTTCAGGGCAGCCACCATGGAGCTGGGCGAGGTGAAGAAAGAGCTGCAGGCCAAGGAGCACCTGGTGCAGACGCTGCAGACCGAGGCTGATGAGCTGCAGTGAGTGATGGGCCATGGCGCAGCACAGAGCGGGAAGGGCAGCCACCTGCCCAGCAAGGTGACCTGGTGGAGGCCAGGCTGCCAGAGTCTCTCACCTGCGATTCACTCAGCAATTGGAAGCTTTCATCAAACTGCTTTAGGGACCAGTCAAGGGAGAGATTACCCAACTTCTGTCCCAGGAAGCCTCATTGCCCTGGTGCACTTTCGTCCTCCCTGGGATAGGGATCTGCATGACCACTCACCCTGTCCTGGGCATCAAGAAGTCCTTGTAGTTCCACGCTAGTGCAGCATAAATTCAGACATGCTGTTGCATCACCAGGCCTGGTGGTGCATGTGTCCACTCCATAGTCCTAGGGTCCTCTGCCCACTTCGTGGTCTGGGAATGGGCGCTCAGCACCATACCCTGAATGATGTGGACAGAGCTTGTCTTCTAGAGGGCTTTGCAGGGCCAGGGGGAGTATTGTGAGCACCCAGCACTGGCTACAGCCTGAGGTGAGCGGTCTGAAGCTCACCACAGTAGCTGCAATACAGAGGCCACATTCATAGTGGAGGGCAAGCTGGGAAGGTGCTGTCATTTCATTCTTACCTTTTCTAATGCCAGGATTCGCGAGGGAAAACACACCCAGGAGATAGCACAGTTCCAGGCGGACCTGGCAGAGGCCCGCACCCAGCTCCAGCTCCTGCAGCAGCAGCTGGATGAGCAACAGAGCCAGCAGCCTGCGGGGAGCCAAGAGGTGACAGTTGGGCCCCTGACTCCAAGCCCTGTGTGCTCAGAACAAAATCTTTATGTTTTGCTAAATATTAAAAGATAAGCAGAAGTAGCATACAGCCCTTCTAGTATAAGAGCACCACTTTATAATTCTCTCATTCATGTGATTTTTCTGCCTTCAGATGGAAAATCTCAAGTGGGAGCTGGATCAGAAGGAGCGGGAGCTCCAGTCCATGAAGCAGCAGCTGGACCTGTCAGAGCAGCAAGGCAGGAAGGAGCTGGAAGGAACACAGCAGCTGCTACAGGTATCTATTTCTGGGCTCTGGTGGTGCTTGTGGCAGTTGTCTGTCTCCTGTGTCAGCTTCTCTGCAAAGACTCGGGGCAGAGCTCTCCCTTGAGCAGAAGGACTTGCTAAGATTCCTCACTTGGAAGGGAATGACCACAATCACAGTCACAGCTCATTTAACTCCCAGGAATAGTTATATTCTTGGGACTGGTTGTGGAAAGCAACGAGATGGATAATGCCTGTTCTTGGCTTTAGCTCTGGAGTTTGAGATGTTGGAGTGTGATTGTCACTGGGTCTTTCGCAGTCTTGGTGGACAGAAAGGAAACTGCTAAAATGGAGACTTCTCACATTTCATCCTATAAAAATCAGTCCAGGGCCACCCCATTCAGGACCCCTCCTGAAAATCCAGAAGCTATTCTCCTTCTTATTTCCAATAAAAACTCTCATAAAAAAACTTCCTCAAATAATAAAAATAAAAATCATTCCACTAGGGATGACATATAAACCAAGGTCTCAGCAGTGTTTCAGATCTTTTTGTTTTTAAAAATCTTAATTCACTCTCCATAGAATATCAGATCTGAGCTGGAGATGGTGCAGGAAGACCTATCCACAACCCAGAAGGATAAATTCATGCTCCAAGCTAAAGTATCTGAGCTAAAGAACAACATGAAGACTCTGCTTCAGCAAAACCAGCAGCTCCACCAGGATTTCCGCCGCAGCATGGCCAAGGTATGGCTCAGGCCCGCCTGTGTCCCATGGGCTAACCTGTGTCTACTAGAGAGTTGAATGTCAAAATAAATGATAATGGTAGATTCTACTTGGACACCAGGGTAATTCATTTTATTTTGCTGCCTTTTCCAACAGAAAGTTTGCTGCTTTTCATGAATCCAAATACCATTTTGTTGTAGTAAGCTTTGTAAGCCAGACGAGAGAGTGGTTGTGGTGCAGTAGCCCTGCTCTTCTGCAGCAATAGATGCATGGCTTGGGCCAGGCCTCAGGCTACATTGCCAGCCCTGCTCAGGTGCCAGCATGGCAGCAAGTCTCCACTCAGTCCACATGAGCATCACAAGGGGGAGGGGCAAAGAGCTCTCACTGACTCAGAGGTTATTTAGCATCATTTGTTATCTGTCAAAAGCTGTATGTCCTAGCTGAGTGCAGTGGTACAGGCCTGTGGTCCCAGCTACTCAGGAGACTGAGATGGGAGGATTATAAGTTCGAGGCCAGCCTAGGCAACTTGCTTATTTGAGATCCTGTCTCAAAATAAAAAGTGCTAGGGATGTAGTTCCCTGGGATCAATCTCCTTGAAGAAGTGGGGGAAAACCTATCTGTCATAGAGAAGGAAGTCTGTTAAGTTGGGAATACTACTCAATCTCTTAGGAAAGTTCAGAGTAGGAGCTGTGCCTGGGAAGCTCCTGCCTGAGCTTCATTTTAAGGTTCAGCCACATCCTCTTTGAGTGTCCAGACATAGGTCATTTGTGCTTTGTTATATGTGTTAAGAATAAAGCTGTGTTACCCTGTGATCAACAAAGCTACCTACATTCCTTTCTTCTTCTTCTTTTTTTTTTTTTTTGGTACTGGAGATTGAAACTAGGGCCTTTGCACCAAGCTACATCCCTAGCACACCCCCACTTTTAGTTGTTTTTATTTTGATACAGAGTATTGCTAAGATGCTAAGCTGCCCAGGCTAGACTCAAACTTTTGTTCCTCCTGTTTTAGCCTCGAAGAGTGCTGGGATTACAGGTTTCTGCCTTCATACCCAGCTCATCCAGTGTTCCTTGAATTTCTGTATGGTCAGGCTGTACTGATACAAAGACCAGGACAGTCACCTCCCAGGGCTCCCTGTCAAGCAGGCACCCATCTGACTGAGGGTGGGGGGACTGACAGGGCCCTTGGGGCAGCTAATGATATGCTTTTACAAACAGAGGAAAGAACCAAAGAGTGAAGCCAGCTCCTCCAGCCCGGCGACACCCATCAAGATCCCTGACTGCCCTGTCCCAGCCTCACTGCTAGAGGAGCTGCTGAGACCTCCACCCACCGTCAGCAAGGAGCCTCTTAAGAACCTAAACAGCTGTCTGCAGCAGCTCAAGTATGCCCTGTGCCCTGCTGCATTAGCTGTACAGATGTGTGGAGGGGTTGACTTGGAGGAGTTGCTCCTGGCAGGAAGGCAGCAATGCTTGTGCAAGTGGTCAGAAGTGGGCGCTTCTGATGGGCAGAGCTTCTCCATGTCGTGAGGTGAAGATTTCTGGGAGTGAGTTGCCTCGATATACCCTCAGAAAGCAAAGCCCTGATGTTCTGCACCCATCAGCCATCAGACAGGAAAGGCCAGTGACATGGTCATGTGGGGCCCCAGGGGCAGGCAACCATGTGAGTGGAAGTTATGTATGACACTGGTCTCAGTTAGCAACTGTCACAGTGACTTGGTTGGCATCAGGCCATCACGTCTGTCATTTACATGGTTGCAGGTATCTGCCTGCAGCTGAAGCACAGGGTGGAAGGAGGACCAAGAACCCTGACCTTCAACCTCGGCTGGTTCTGCTGGCCCTTGTTAGGGGTCCCATGGTCTGTGAGGTGCCACCTATGCTAGAGAGCCAGGTGCTATTGGCTTGAGCTTGTCAGAGGAGGCTGTGCACGATGGCTTATGTCTGACCCTTGTGTGATCTGGGTCTCTTCCCTTGCCTTTTCCTTCTCCCCAGGCAGGAGATGGACAGCCTGCAGCGGCAGATGGAAGAGCACACCATCACTGTGCATGAGTCCCTGTCCTCCTGGACCCAGGTGGAAACACCCCCAGGAGAGCACGTACACCCCCCGGGAGATACCCAGCAGCAGGGTCATAGCAGGGCACCCAGAGAAGGCCTGGAGCAGTGACCACCAACACCACCAAGGGCAACGTGCAGCTGCTTGAAGGAATGTACCATTTCCAATATTACTTATTTGATTGTATGCGCTGCATTTTCCTGACAGATGAAATTTTAAGTTTTGCTTTTGCCTTTAACAAGGAATAAAATAATAGAAAAAGAGAGCCAAGGATTAGAGAAATAGTCATTGGGATCCACAGCTAGCTTTTCCAATAGAATGACCAAATCTTAGAAGCCCCTTAAGTTTAGAGCTCAGGAGGGAGTTTCTGGATGTCCGTCTGGCGGATTTTGTGCAGGAGGCGGTGTTGACGAGCATGGGTGACACTCGTGCCCCAACTGTTTCCTGGTGGAGGCTTTTCAGGACAGGGTGTGGGGGCAGCAGCACCAGGCAGCTGAACAGCTCTTCTCCCATCCCACTTAGCAAGAGCTCTAGTCTCCTGCAGAAATGTTTAATTGTACCTTTGGCTTTTTAGTTCTTTTTTTTCTTTTCAATAGCCATCCCACCATAGGATGTGTACATAAGCACTGAAAATCATAATCTTGTAAAAGCATAGGCATATATTATTCAAGAAAGACCTGATTATCTTTTTGTTGATCGCCATTTGAAAATTTGCTGTTGGGAAATAATGTACATGTAGGATGTAAGGTTATCAGTCAAAAAACTATATCTTAAGAAGTGTATTTTATTTACTGTACCTTGTAAAGCCAAAAATTCTTGCATAGAAAAGGTTCTTTGAGCCAGGTATGGTGACACATGCCTGTAATCCCAGCACATGGGAGGCTGAGGCAGGAGAATTGCCTCGAGTCTGAGGCCAGCCTGGGCTACATAGTGAGTCCAGGCCAGCCCGAACTACAAACAGAGACCCTGTCTTTAAAACAAAACAAAACAAAAAAAACTATATATATTTTGCTATTTTATTTTCACTTTTTTCTGGAGGTCTTTCCTTCTTGCCCAGTCTGTCATAATGTTGGCTGTCAGGCTGCTGACCCAGCATGGTCCACCTTGGCTGACTGCTGAGCAGGTGACATGAGGACACTAAGGTCCCCATACTGACCTGTCCTGTGGGCACAGGGTACGGGAGAAAGCAGGGGAGGAGGAGCACCTGACCCTCATGTGGGCTGCAGGCCTCCAGTGACAGTGCTCACCATGGCCTGCAACACAGATGTCAGCGTCCCCGGAGTCAGCCATGACGTCTGGAAGAAACTTGCAGGTGCCACGGGCATGGTCGCTGCAGTCTCCTTAGAGTGGGGACTCAGAGTCCGGCGCCTTGTTTAAGATCCACACCAAGCTTGACAGTTTCCCACCTGAGGTCCTGGCTGGGAAAGACGAGGTCCTTAAATCCCCACCCCCACCCCCAGTTTACTAAGAAAACCTAGAACAGTCCTTACTGTTGCAAGCTAAAAGGAAGAGTAGGAGGGAGGTCCAGTGCCCTCTGGAATGAGGTTCTGGAGTTACTACTCATCAGTCCCAGGGTGCTGTCAGGAGAGTAGATTGCTTCTATCTATTTTGTGGAGAAAACAGCAAGGCATTTTAAAGCTGTTTGTGTTCTTTTGTAATATACTCTAAGAAGATTAATTGATATGGTTAAAGTAGCATTAAC
>RJWM01029906.1:0-23917 GCA_004363535.1 Dasyprocta punctata | reverse complement strand
AATTCTTTTAGTTGTTCTTTGTCATGGAAGTATCTTGTTTCTCCGTTGATTTTAAAAGATAATTTTGCAGGGTACATCAGTCTGGGTTGAAAGTTATTTTCCTTCAGGGCTTGAAATACTTCACCCCAGGCTCTTCTTGACCTGATGACTTGTGTGGGGAGGTCTGTTGTGATTCTGATGGGCCTTCCTTTGTAGGTAACCTGTCCCTTTTCTTTAATAGCTTTTAATATTTTGTTTTTGTGTTGAATTTCTGGAATCTTGATTATTATATGTCTGGGTATAGGCCTATTATGGTCAAGTTTAGCTGGAGTTCTATATGCTTCAGTTATCTGAATGTCTCTTCCTGTTCCCATACTTGGAAAATTTTCTGTAATTATTTCTGTAAATATGCTTTTAATTTGATTTGTATTGACCCCTGCCTTTTCACTCACACCTTTTATTCGTAAATTATATTTCCTTGGGTTGTCTTGCAGCCGTTGCACTGCCACTTCCAGATTTCTTATTATTTTTAATAAGTCTTGTCTCTCAGTTGGGTTAACAGTGCCGCTTTAATTTCTTTCATAGCTTCTCTCCCACGCTGCGATTTTCTCTTTGAGATATGAAAGACTATCTTTAGTCTCTTTCAGGTGGTTCTGCCAACTTTTATTGAAGTCTTTGAGTTCCTGGTATTCTCTCTGAATCTGATTGATGCATTCTAAGTTTTTATTTTTCTCATTCTCAATCTCCTTTGATTTTCCGTCCTCCACCTTTCCGGCTATGTCTCCTTTAGAGGTGCTAAGGGATTGCCTATTATTAATTTCATTTCAATTCTCAGTTGGGTTAACAGTGCCGCTTTAATTTCTTTCATAGCTTCATGGAGTTGTCTCCCCACTTCGGTGGTCATCTCCTCTGAGAGTTTAATTTTTGGACTCCCAACCTTGTCTGCCTTTACGTCAATCGGGTTTGTGCTGCTTGTATCGGAGTCCGGAGAGCACCCTCTACCTTTCCTTCTTGGCATTTTCCTGGGCTCTGCTGTGTTTCCCCAGGCCACCTCAGCTCCGCAGATGTCTGGTGAAATGCGCATGGATAGGGCCTCCGCCTAATTTCCTCTATCACCCCCAGGGCACCCGTGCAGATTCCGCCAGGACCCTCCAGGGCCTGGTGTGGGCAAGGAACCGTGCCTAATTAGGTGCAGTTCCAGTCTCAAGATGGAAGCCTGTTCCTCGCTCTCCCTGGGGAGTCGGGGGTGGGGCACTGGAGCCCGCCGAGTTTACTCACTCACCAGCTTCGCGACCACCTCTTTCCACCATTGATAGCCGTCTCCGCCTTAGCCACAGAAGTTCAATCGCGCATCTCAAGCACTTCAATCGCACCTTCCCAGTTTGGGTCCGTGTTGATTGGATTGAGCTCCGGTCAGAGGCACCGCCACCTTTGTTTGTTTACTTCTTCTTTTTTTTTTTACTCTTTCTGTGGGCTACAGTTCTCATCCTAGACTCCTCTTAGGTCCTGAGGATCCATCTCCCTCCCCTTTCCTTCTTTCTGTTATTGTATTATTTTGTATTCCAACATTTGGGAGGTATATTCCAGGGAGCCTCCCTACGGCGGAGTCATCAGGTCGGCCATTTTGCAGGAAGTCCGAAATTCAATATTTAAATAAAATCCTATTTCATAGCATAAGACACTTCTAATACAATAAAAAGTCATACATCTGATCAACAATCAGGAATATAAGTATTCTTAATAGGAGTTCTTTAAAATTAATAGAAGACATTTGAAATTTTTAAAAAATCTAGTATGTATATTAGATTAAGATTCCATTCTTTGAACTTGGCAGCATATACTAGATCTTTTTAAGAGCTGCCATTTGACCTAATATTCAGATTGAAAATCACTTAAATATCAAATAGCTCTATAGAAATAAAATGTGACATGTCTATGTTTCATCTCCATCTTCACCAGAACAGGATGAATGGGGAGCCTTGACATAATCACTTAAAATGTTCTCAAATAAATAGTATCATGAAACACTGAATATTTTAAAAATAAAAACCTACATACAAAACAATGTACACACTATGTAATCGAGAAGGTATTTCAAAATTATCCTTTAAAGAAAAAGTAAAATGTAAAAGAACTACCCTTGTGTTGTAAAATTGTAGATAATTAAATTACATATTACTAAGTTTTCCATAATGAGAATGTATTTTCTTTATAACAAAAAAATGATAACAATCTGCATTAGTACTCAAAAGCACAACTATGTAAAAAAATGAATGCATACGAATCTTACAAAATGCAAAGAAGAAGAAAAAGGTAGAGAAAGTGTAAAAAGGAAGAAAACAGAAATTTATAATGTGGAAGGCAGAAAACAGAAGGCCAACCTAAGAACTAACATTTTACTAAGGAAGAAGTAACCACTTATGTAACAAATGACTTAGTGACTACAAGGTAGCATGGTAGACACTGGTGTGCTGCAAAATGCTAAAGCAAAACTTTCTAAAGTAAAAAGGGTTACTATTGGTTTCACTTAAAGATACAAGTTAAAAAGCCATGTAGTGATAAAAACAAAAATAAAACGGACTGGGGATATAGCTCAGTGCACAGGCTCTCAGTCCCATGCCCTGTATCAAAAAAGAAAGAAAGAAAGAAAGAGAGAGAGAGATAGAAAGAAAGAAAGAGAGACAGAAAGAAAGAAAAAGATTTCGTTAAAGCTTTTTAACCTTTTCACTGGGATAGGGGAAAGGAGAAAAGGAAGAAAAGAAAAAGATTACATGTATGTGTGTGTGTGTGTGTGTGTGTGCCCGTGCCTGTGTATGTGTACATATATATATATACACACACACACAAGATAGACAACTGTACTACTAAACTGTTAGTTCACCAAAAAGAATACTTTGAGCTTTCGTTGTTTGTTTGATCATTTTTTCATGCCTAAATCTTGTAACCTAAGCAGCTACTTCAAAGATAAAAATATGCAATACATTGCAATTATTACTAAGATTAAACATTGTAACATGTGTTTTTATATGAAGTGTATTTCTATTTTGTGAATTATGTATTTATTTCCCTTGTTAGTTTTTTTGGTCCATATGGAAGGCATAGTTTTCTTTTTCTAATAATCAGTAATGTCTGTTCCCATCGATTTATTTTTGAGACTTCATAGTTTTTATGTTTGAATATTTATATTATTTGTAATAGTTCGAATACCCCTCCCCTGTTTATTTAACTCTTCAGTCCATTTGGAGTTTATTCTGGTATATGATGTGATATAAAAATCAAATTCCTTTCCATGTTATCACCATCACGTATTGGATAAACCTTATATTTTATTATGAATTTATGACTATTACATTGCACATGTGTTTGTACATTTTCTTTTACAAGTTTGATGTTAGAACTTTGCATTATTATTGGATATGGTGCAGTAGGAGCCCTATATAACAGTGGTATTCCCTTAGGGATACTTTATTTTTGGCTCAGTTAAATTTTACTTTGTTTGAACACATTTGAAGATACACACACACACAGACACACACACACCTACAAATAAGTGCATACATACATATATACTTCAGAACTATCAAAGAACACTGACTATGCCATATTACCTGTTCATACACTGCCACACATCCTTTATAAATATAAATGGCTTTTGTAAGATGATTAGTGGAGGTAATGTAGTCATGATAAATGCTGCATTGTGTAGTTTGACATATTAGGACATCACTTTGGTATTTAGTTTAGTTTGGTAATTTGATTTGGTGGCAGTGTTTTTCCTTTAGGGTTGGCTATTGTGTCATTACATTATTACTCCTAACTGGTTTGCTGGGATAAAGTGGCACAATTCAGGACACTGTCTCCACAGGCTGTCTACTATTGAACCCAGAGAGAATCCTGGAAGTAGACTATTTGTTTTTCTCTTTCTTTAATTTTTTTTGTTTTATTTTTTTCTTTATTCTCTTTCTCCTTCATTGTTCTTTTTATGAGTGTGAGAATGATTCTGAACCTCTTTGTGGATATGGTTCTGTTTTGTTGTTCCTTTTATCTCTTTCATCTCTCTTTTCCTTCAGTCTTCTGCACTAGTTTCCCAAGCTGGGGGGATCAAGCTTTGTCCTCCCACCTCACTTGTAATCTCTTTCTCTTCTTCCACTTCTCTATTTTCTCCTTAATCCATTTTAAATTTTAATCCTGGGGGTATAATTGTCACTTTACAGACTTATATACTGCATATAATTATCTGATTTGTTTTACATTTTGTTAAATAATCACAAATCTAGTTCACAGAGTTAAAAGTTTCAAATAAAGGCTTAGCTCAGTTTGTTGTTTTATAGCTGTGTTTCATGCTATTGGTACCACTACAGCCAAAATTGACATAATTGTTCTAAACAGCTGTTGGCCCTGATAATTCATAACTGAGGTTAACTAAGGGTCACAGAAAATACTGTGGCAGAGTGCCAAAGAACCAGGGACTAGGCCAATTGAGGAACAGCTTCTTATCTCCAACAAACTAAAGAGGTAAAATCTTCCAACAGACTCAAAACCCAAAAACTAGCTACACTTGGAAGATACCTCAGAGAAGTAATCATCACCTAAGGGTCCTAAATACCAACAATAAAGCAACCCACCACAGGCAACTATGCAAGCATCACCCCAAAACAAATAAATTAACCCCAAAACAAAATAAACTAGAGAACATTTTAACAAGATGCAACCCCAGACATCCAGTTCACCAAAGGTAAATTGAGTGGGTAATGAGGTGGGACAATCCAAAAGTCCCCCACCAGGTCTCTCTGAAGTGGAAACAACAAAGCAATTGAATGAGGAGAAAATGAAATCAGAAATAATCTCCCAAATAACTACAGCGTTTACCAAACTACACACCATGCTTAGTGTCTTGGTTACTTTTCATTCGTTGCCAAGACAAAATACCTGACGCCCAAAATTAGGGAAGGAAAGGTTTATTCTTACAGTTTCTCGGGAGTTTCAGTCCATAAAGTTGGCTCCAAGGCAGCATGGGGTGACGGAGCTACCATTCATGGCGGCTGCAAGCCGCAAGCCGTGCTGGCAAGAGAGAGACAGGATGGAAGCAGAAGGAAGCAGAAGACCCGCCTTCCCTTATACTGTACATCGGCTCCACCCCTGGGCAGGTACAACAGTCACGTCATCAATCCTGGTGCTAGACAACAAACTGATCACAAGCGTCAGACTCAGCCCCATCAAAAGTATGCGAGGACTTGGGGGGACATAGCATACCCCATACACTTAGCAATGTTAGAGCAGACACAGACAAAAAAAATAGACAAGCTTAAGCAAATTATGGAAGGTCAGCATAGGAAAGAAATGGAATCCATAAAGGAAATTCAAGCTGACATCCAGGAGAATAAATAAAAACTCCATTGAAAGAATTTGAAGCAGATTAGGCCAATGTGAGGACAGGATCTCAGATACTGAAGACAGGCTTGCAGTTAGCGACCAGGAAAAGAAAGATTTCTCAAAACTAGCAAGGGACCATGAGAAATCAATCCAACAGCGGCTACAAAGAAGAATAACTTAAGATTAATTGGAATCAATGAACAAGCAGTGAACAAATGACATTAAAAATAATGTTCACAGGCATCATGACAGAAAACTTTCCTGATAGAGAAAAAGAATTTGACAAACAAATAAGTGAGGAATACAGAACTCCAATTAGCAATGATCAAAAAAAAAATCTACATCCAGGCATATCATAGTGAAGATTCCAGAAATTCAACACAAGAATAGAATCTTAAAAGCTGTTAGGGAAAAGAAACAAATCACCTATAAAGAAAAGTCTATAGGAATCACAGCTATCTTCTAAGCACAAACTCTCAAGTCAAGGAGAGCTTGGAGTAAAGTACTCCAAGTTCTAAAGGAAAACAACTTTAAATCCACATTGCTGTATCCCACAAAACTATCTTTCAAAATTGATGAAATGAGATAATTCTATCACAAAGAACATCTGAGGAAATTTATGACCACCAAACCAGCACTCCAAAATGTTCTGAAGGATATTCTAGAAAGAGATAATAAGGACTACAGCTCCATAAATCCCAAAGGACAAACAATTAGAGGAAAGGAAAAAAAAGGGTGGGAGGGAGTCAACAACAGGAAAATGACATGACAAGGATAAGTCAATTCATACCAGTTATAACCACCAATGTTAATGATCTCAATTCCCCATCAACAGACACAGACTGACAGAAAGGATCAAGAAGCAACATCCAACAACATGCTGCATACAAGAAACACATTTAATTCAAAATGAAATTCACAGACTAAAAGTCAAAGGATGGAAAGCCATACTCCATGCAACAGAAATTCAGAAAAAATCAGGGGTAGCTATTCTATTTGTAGACAAAGTGAATTTCAAGCCAAGACTGATTAAAAGAGATAAAGAAGGTCACTACATCCTCACAAAGGGAACAATCCAAAAGGAAGAGATAACAATCATAAATACATGTGCAACAAATACCAATGCACCCAACTCTATAAAACAACTACTAATGGACATGAAAAATCAAATAAGCCCTAATACAATTGCATTGGGAGACCTCAATATATCACTGTCACAAAAAGACAGATCAACTAGACCAAAAATCAATAATGAAATACTAGAACTAAATCAAACTTTTGAGCAAATGAACATAGTAGATGTCTATAGTGTTCCACCCAACGACATCAGAATACACATTCTTCTCAGTTGCACATGGGACATATTCCAAAACAGACCATATACTGGCTCATAGAACTTAAGTAAATGCAAAGGAACTGAAATTTTCCCATGCATACTATTAGACCACAGTGCAAGGAAATTGGAAATCCATGCCAAAGAAAACCACAAGAACTTTGTAAACACATGGTAATTAAATAGCACCCTGCTGAACAACCAATGGGTCACAGATGAAATTAAAGAAGAAATTAGACAGCTTTTACAGTTGAATGATAACGATAGTACAACATACCGGAACATGTGGGACACAAGGAAAGCAGTCTTAAGTGGGAAATTTATAGCAGAAAATACCCATATCAGAGCAAGCATATAAACAACTTAATGTTGAACCTCAAATTTCTAGAAAAAGAAGAGCAGGCTAAACCAAAAACTTGTACAGGGGAAGAAATTATAAAGATCAGAGAAGAAATTAACACACTGGAGACTAAAAAAACAATATAAATAATCAATGCATCGAAGAGTTGGTTCTTTGAAAGCTTAAATAAAGTTGATGAACATTTAGTCATCCTTATCACAAAAAGGAAAGACTCAAATCCATGCAATTAGGAATGCAAACAGCAAAATCACAACAGACCCTACAGAAATCCAGAAAATCATCTATACCTACTTTGAAAACTTGTATTCTAATAAGATGGAAAATACAGAAGAAATACACAGATTCCTAGATACACATGAATTATCAAAGCTGAATCAAGAAGATATAAAAATCCTAAATAATCCAATATCAATAAATGAAATCAAAGATATAATTAAAAACCTATCAACAAAGAAAAGCCCAGGTCCTGATGGATTCACTGCTGAATTCTACAAGAAATTCAGTGACGACCTAACACCACTACTTCTCAAATTCCTTAATGAAACTGAAAGGAAAGCAATACTCCCAAATTCATTCCTAGAAGTAAGCATTACTCTAATTCCAAAACCAGAGAAGGACCCACCTAAGAAAGAATATTACACACCAATCTCCCTAATGAACACGGATGTAAAAATTCGCAATAAGATACTGGCAAACAGACTGCAGCAAATCATCAAAAAGACTGTATACCATGATTAAGTGGGATTCATCCCAGGGATGTAGGGATAGTTCAAAACACATAAATCCATAAATGAAATACACCATATTAACAGAGTCAAGGACAAAAATCATATGATCATTTCAATAGATGCAGAAAAAGTTTTTGACAAAGTCTAGCACCTATTCATGATAAAAAAAAAAACCTACAGAAAAATAGAATAGATAGTATCTACCTCAATCAAGACAAAGATGTCCACTGTCTCCACTCTTATTCAACATAGTCCTAGAAACTTTAGCTGGAGCAATCAGACAAGAGAAAGAAATAAAAGGAATAAAGAAAAGAAAGGAAGAAGTTAAACTATCATTATTTGCAGATGACATGATACTCTACATAGAAGACCCCAAACACTCCACCAAAAGACTTCTTGATATAATAAGCAAATTCTGTAATGTAACTGGTTACAAAGTCAACACTCAAAAATCAATAGTTCTCTTGTACACGAATAACAAACTCACTGAGGGAGAAATCAAGGAAACAATACCTTTTACAGTAGCATCCAAAAAATTGAAATACCTAGGAATCAATCTAACGAAGGATGTAAAAGATCTCTACATTGAAAACTACAGTAACTTGAAAAAGGAGATTGAAAAGATATTAGAAAATGGAGAGACGTTTCATGCTCTTAAGTAGGAAGAACCAATATAGTGAAAATGACCATACTTCCAAACCTGTCATACAGATTCAATGCAGTCCCAATCAAAATTCCAATAGCATATCTCACAGAATTAGAGAAAACAATCCTAAAATTCATCTGGAACCAGAAGAGAAATAGAATAGCAAAGGCAACAAAGACAAGACAGGGGGCATCACAAACCCTGACTTGAAATTATACTATAAAGCTACTGTGATAACAACAGTGTGGTACTGGCAAAAAAACAGACCTGAAGATCAATGGAACAGATTAGAAAATGCAGAAACAACTCTAGACACACTAACCCACCTTATCTTTGACAAAGGTGCCAAACACATTCACTGGAAGAAAGATAGCCTCCTTAATTAATGGTGCTGTAAAAACTGGCTTTACACATTCCAAAGATTAAAACTGGACCAATATCTTTCACCACGTACTAAGCTAAAATCAGAATGGATCAAAGATCTTAATATTAAAACAGAAACATTAAATCTGCTACAGGATAGAGTAGGTAAAACTCTTGAAGACATTAGTGTAGGCAAAGACTTTATGAACAAAACCCTGATTGCACAGAAACTATCATAAAGAATCAACAACCGGGATCTCACCCTACTGAAAAGCTTTTGCACAGCAAGAGAACCAGCAACAGAGTGAAGAGACAACCCACAACATGGGAGAAAATGTTTGCCAGCTGTACCTCAAAGAATATATAAAGAATTCAAGAAAAATCAGTCCTCCCAGATTTAAGACCCAATCCAAAAATGGGCATGTGAGATGAATACACACATCTCAGATGAAGAAATACAAACTACAAATAAATACATGAAAAACATTCAACACCACTGGTCATTGAAGAGATGTAAATTAAAACAACACTGAGATTCCATCTCACCCCAGAAAGAATGACCAAGATCAAGAAATCAACCAATAACAAATGCTGGAGGGGCTGTGGGGAAAAAGGAATTCTTCTCCACTGTTGGTGAGAATGCAGACTGGTGCAACCACTGTGGAAATCAGTGTGGAGATTCCTCAAAAAACTAGGATTGGAGGTCTCATTCAACCCAGCTACTCTCCTCCTGGGTATCTTCCTAAAAGAATGAAAAACATCATACCACAGTGATATATGTGCACCCATGTTTATAGCAGCACAGTTTAAAATAGCCAGATCTTGGAAACAACCTAAATGCCAATCAACTGAGGGATGGATAAAAAAGATGTGATATTTTATACAATGGAGTACTACTCAGCCATAAAGAATGATAAACTGGACACTTTTATAGGTAAATGGATGCACCTTGAGAACATACTCATTAGTGAAATAAATAAAACACACATGTATAAACATCATAGTGCTTCATTAGTGTGACAAGCAGAAAGAAAAAACATATGTGTATGTATATGTATATTAAAAAACAGTTAAGATAGCTATACTACTGATTTCTCTGAGTTCACTGAAGAGAAAAATTTGTACTGGTATTGTTCAGACAATTGAAGGCAGATTTCTTGTGCTCTGGGTGAATGATTTGGGGATGACAATGTTATCCCATGATTGTCATACTTTGACATTTTGTTGTTGTTTTTTCTTTTTCTTTTTCTTTCTTTTTATGGTTGAATAAAATGATTTTTTTTTAAAAAAAAAAGGAAGTTGAAGACTTTAACTTTTTTGCTTAAAGGAAAAAAATAAAATACATTTCAATGAATCATACTTTAAATGTAAAACATAAACCTATAAATCTTTTATAAGACAACATAGAAGAAAATCACGTGAACTTCAAGCTTGATACAAAGCTTTTAGACATGACATCAAGATTACAAAGCATAAAGAAAAATATCAATAAAATGAACTTCATCCAAATTTAAAATTTTTGATATTCAAAAGATTCTGTTAAGCAGATAAGAGACTATAAACTAAGAGAAAAATATTCATAAGCCATATATCAGATAAAGCACTCATATAAATAAACTCTCAAAACAACACAATAACAAAATAAAAAAACCCAAGCAATCCAATTAGAAAATAAGCAAAGATATGGCAAAACACACACCTAAGGGGTTATGTAGATGGCAAATAAGCACAAGGGTGTTCAGCATGATTACAACACCCATCAGCTATATAAAAAAGTGTCAAAATCAAATGCAGCAAAGAATAAGTAGAAATTGGATTTCTCACACATTGTTGATAGAAATGTAAAATAGTACATCCACTCTGGAAAACCACTTGGCAGTTTCACAAAATATGAGACATATGCAACTCAGTTTTCCACTCCTGGGAATTTAGTCCAGAGAAATGAAAATGTGTGTCCACATAAAAATCTGTAAGTATACTCCAATAAAAATTTTTTTTAAATTGTGCTTAATATTATAGAATCTTCCTAAAATGGATTGGTAAAATGCCAACGTATCATCCGTTCTTATTACACAGATATTTTCCAATAAAGACTGAACAGAATATTTTGACTCCATTGCTGAGAAATCCATAGTTGATAACTATGTTCCTCTAAGGAACATCATGGCATTTGCATGAAGCCCATTTCTCTATGATTGTACTTCTGTAGTAATTAAAATTAATGATAAGATTCTAAGCATATATTATTCTTCTGAATTCTTACCTGCCCCTGTTCTACCTCTTTTGTATATGATGTGCCCAGGTAGTAAGTATTTAATAAATGTAGCTTTTGGACCTAAAAAAAATCTGTAAATAGTTCATTCAGAGCAGCTTATTTCAAATAGCCAAAAACAACCAAAATGTCTCTTACAGTATGAATACTTAGGCCTGGGGATTTAGCTCAGTGGCACAAGCACCTGCCTGGCAAGCACAAGGTTGTGAGTTTGTTCCCCGGTACCAAAAACAAAACAAAACAAAATTATATGAATACTTAAAGAAATAGTGTTATATTTATAACGAGATACTGCTCAGCAATAAAAACATATCAATTACAGATTCACGGAACAACTTAGATATCTCAAGAATCAGTTTAAAAAACCAATCCCCAAAAGCTACATACCATATGAGTTTACTCATATATTAAAATCACTGAGAGGCTGAGGCAGGAAAATCACAAATTCAACTTGCACCTAAGTAACTAATTGATATCCTGCCTCAAAACTTATAAAAATCAAATTAAATTAAGAAGGAGAGTTGAGGATGTAGCTCAGTGGTAGACATGACCCTTTTGGGTTTGAGCCCAAAGGGGTCAACACCAATACCACACACATACAAAAAAAAAAATCTCCAAATGACAAAATTACAGAGACAAAAAAAAATCAGTGGTATTAAAACAATATATATGGTGGGGAAGGAGGCAGGTGTGACTATAAAGTGATAGCATGAGCAAGTTCTTTGTGGGTATGACTAGTTCTGTATTTTGACAGCACACTGAGATGGTGGTAAACATACCTAAATAGAACTGAATACACACAGTGTACCAATGTCAATTTCCTATTTCTCCTATTGCTCTGTAATTATGTAAGACACAACCATTGGGAGAACTGTGTGAAAGGTGTATATAGGACTTCTCTGTATTACTTTTGTAACTTTCTAGGAATATATAACTATTTTGAAATAAAAAGTTTTTAACAATAATATGTAGCAAACACTATATGCAGCTCATAAAGCCTAAAATATTTAATAGCTACATTTATTTTCTGGCCCTTTACACACACACACACAGACTCACACAAAATTATGGCACTTTACATAGCAAATTTGAAAAGGGTGACAAACATAGAAGCAAGGAAATAAGAAACTATCTCATCTCTCTGAAAATCTTATATGTATGCTAGACAATAAAATTCTGAATCCCAAAATTTCAGGAATAAGGTTATCCAAATGAACACTAAAGCATTCGCTGAAAAAGTGGATGAATCAATCAACAAAATTAAGTAACCGAACAATAACAAGAATAACAACCAGTTTTGATTTCTATTATGTGCCAGGAATTATATTGTCATCTACGTTTTATCTGTTTTAATCCTTCACTATCCCTTTGAGTAAGGTTCATTATCTTAAACTGTGAGCTATGGAAATTAAATTTCATTTTCAAAGCCTGTTAGAAAATGGAAGAAGCACCAAGACTCAAATTATAAGCAGTCTGACCACAAAGCCTTCAGACCTAATCCATGATTTAATACTGTCTTCACCTTTATCTATGAGAGAACAACAAAATAAAATGCAAAAAATTAAAGACTGAGATGAGGCTTGTGAAAACTAAACCGATAATTTAGTTTACACTGGAAACAGCACTTGAAAAGGAAACCTCTGAAGACACAACTGCTCCAAGTATAACTAATAGATGTTACAATGATTTCTTATTTAGTTAGCATTAAATAAAAAGATCTATGCATCCATTCCACTTTACAAAAAAACATAGGTATGATACAACGATAAGTGGATCCAGTAGTAATTCAGCCTGCCTCTGGTAGGGTATGAATTGAACACCTTCTGAAAGTTTCTTTCTACATGACGCATAATTTCAAGTTTGGAACTTATTAATTTTACAAATAAGCCAATATATTTTATTTTCCCAATTTTCTATAAAATAAAACCATACACCAGGAACAAAAATTATGGCAAATGGTGTATTAAATCTTAAATTTTCCTTCTAAAAATTAAAAAAACTAAACGATTATAAATAATAAACACAGTAGCAGAAATGTAAACCTTTAAAAGAAGTAGAAGTACAAAAAAAGTATGACCATCTGGCAACCATACAATATTTGAGAAAATGTTAGTGTTCTTATTGAGATCTAATTGAGTTTGATTTACTTGTCAAGATAATTGCTTCAGCATTAATTAAATATGTCTTGTACAGCTGCACAGAAAGCAAAACCTTACATTCCGCTGATTATATAGGATATGCATCACTCATTCAAGTCAACATAGCTAGGCTCACGTTACACCAAAAATAGCACTCTGTATATTGATTATTAACATCTCAGATTTTGACATTAGTATTTTCTCCACAGATTAAGAATAACATTCCTTAAACCCTGAGAGGAAATTGCTTTAGGCTACCTAGAAAGTAGTCAGAAAACAATTCACCACAAACAATATTCAGTTCTGAACAGCTTTGTTAGAATAGAAAACACAGCTTAAAACCTGAGTATTGAAGGCACTATAATTACATATACTTCACCAACTGAGAAAATATGAACATAAGAAATCACCTTATTCTGTTTTCTTTATATTTCTCTGCTTACAAGGTTGAAACCATTCTCCCAAAAGGTTGAGACCATCTTCACATACTGAAATAAAAATTATCACTTCCCATTGCCTCAGTAAATGATTATAGCATTATTGGCAGTTATGAAATTTTAACCCTGAAATTTAGTGTAAATTCTGCTATAGAATCAACCAAATTATTTTTCTTCATGAAATGGTAAACAGCTAATCAATATTTTTTGAAAGTTAACTGTGCATGCATATGACTTAAAGTAGTTATTAGATCATCCTGTTAATTTTCAGGTTATTCAGAATCTTGTTAATTTCATTAACTTCGCCCCATTGGCTCTACCTCCTGGCTCTTTAATCATCAGGATGAATCCGGGCCAAATTCCTTCTAAGTTTCCTGGATAGAATGAAGAAATTAAAATGTAAAGGGAATTCTAGTCTCACCAGAGCAGGTTACAGAAGTTAAACTTAAGTCCATATATCAATGAATCTCTACATGTCACATTCCTGTTTCGTTCTTCATCTATTCATTCATTTACACACTCCTCAGCAAGTATTTCTGAAGCTCCTACTCTGTATTAGACACTGATCCCTAACCTCTCAGGCTTATAGTTCACGGGATAATATGGATTAATGCTACTAAAATGCAGTGTGGAAAGCCCTATGATGACAGGACAGAAAGAAGCCATGTGGGTACACAGAAAGGGTACTTAACTGAGAATTAGGAGGTGGTATCTTACCAAAGACTCCCTAACGGAAATAATATTTACCCTGAAGTCATCAAAAGTTAGCCAGATTTGACATGTAGGAGGATAAGCCCCACATTGAAGGAAAAGAAAGTATTCCAACATGGCTGGGGAACTAAAATATATCTAACAAAAAATAAAAGGAGATCAGAATGTCTGCAAAGACAATTGAAGAATCCTGAAAGATAAAACAGGTATGAACATAGTAAGTGACTTTAACCATTTATTTCAGTGATTTAAATCAGTATTTTATAGCGATTATTGCTGTATAAAGAATGGAATTAAAAATGGTAAGACTGGAAATAAGGGAAACCAGGTTGAGAGTTTACTCCACAAATCCAGTGGTGAAATCACTGACTAAACTGAAGTAATGAAGGAATAGCAAGCAGCGCAAAGATTTTAAAAATTACAGGCTAGAGATGGAGTTCAGTGGCAAACCAAATGCTTAGCATCACAAGGCTCTCAATCCTCAGGAACTCCTTGCCCAAAAAGAAAAAAAAAAAAATTACAAAGTAAATTTGATAGGTCTTTAGAGCATTACATACATGAGATAATAGAGAAAAAACATAAACAGTTTGAAACTTTAAATTGTCTTTTTTTCCATCTTACTTTTTTATGTTTTAAATTTTTCCCTTGTTAAAAATAGTGGTACTTACAATAAGTCCACAACTTACAAATAAGATCATTCCAGGAGAACTGTTTGTAAGTTAGATTTCTTCACAAACCAATAAAGTAAGTCTTATACAGTACACCTGTGATAATTCAGGGACTGACTTTTCACTGTAGAAATTTTTTAAAAACAGATGAATGAAAACCAGAAACCATTCTTAGTCATAGGTTTTTTAAAACCCACTACCAATGTCATAGATGCCAAGTGACAGCATATTAGAGCTTTAAAAAGTATTTCTACTATTTTTATGTATCCTCTTTTGTAAATAATTTGTGTTCTTTGACCACTTTTATTATACTTTGTCTTTACAGTTTTCTAAAGTTAATAGTTATTAACTATTTACTCTGCAGAAAATAAATATTTATCAATTGTTATTTGCCTTTTTAGCATAGTTTTTAAAAAGATATTTTGCACTGATGTAATACATTTGTTTACAACTAATGAACTAATATTGATACATTATTGCTAACTTAAGTGCAAAGGTTACATTAGGATTATTTGTATAGTACAGTTCCATGGCTTTTGACAATTGTATGCCATTAACAATATCATACACAAAAATAGGCAGGAACGAGGTGTACTGAGGAATTGGTCATGGTTCTGAGATTGGTGGGTAGCTTTGTTATTGCCCGAGATAAATGCAAATATATTATACTGAAGAATATGAGAGGCCCACCACTGGACCATAGAATTTGGAATTAATTTAAAAATCAAAGCAAACTTGAACGATGGCCAACTATACACATTGTAATATGAAGAGAAATCATTTGTGTAGTTGAGTGGTTGCAAATTTAACAACTATTAAGTGACTTCATTATGACTAAGGAGGATTTATTACGGAGCACAAATTCTTAATCTTTTGAAGTAACACAGTGTACTCTCCATCACTATCACTATTAATAGAAATTTGATTCAGTGCCTAAAAAAATGTGAGTTACAAAAAAATGAGAGCAGCATTATCTTAACTTACAATGTATTACTTAATCTTCAAATCTGAGAAAAATCAATTGGAAAATTACATTAGTAAGAGATTAGTAACTAGCTACAAATACACAAAACTCAGTGCTTTGCTATATACAAGAAATAACAAATGCAAAATAAAATGGAAAAGAGATCTTATAAACAAGAGCACTGACAACAACTACACCTACTGAAAATATGTTTATTTCCTAGGAATAAAACTAACAAAGAAGGTGCTAGAGCGATAAAGAACGCAGCAAAGGATCATGAAAGGATGTAAAATAAGACTTCAATAAAGAAAGAAACCATACTGACAGATAAAAAATCACAAATTATACATAATTATAATGAAAATCATAATGAAATGATTTTGGGGGGAGTAAAATTTTTAAAAAGAATTCCAGAATTCACTTGGAGAAAGAAGTACAAACATCTCACCTTAAGTAATTGCATATGGTTTTTGTGATATCTTTTTGTGATTTGGTGCTAATTCATTAAAGTACACAAAGCAATAAGGTACAATAATAATAGAATACAATATAGATACACAAATCCTAACTTTTCAATAGTTTTTATTGCCATGTGCAAACCATACTGTCATGTCTTCAAGAGTAACTCAAACCACCCCCTAAAGTAATGATACTCTAATAAAACAGTAACAATTTCTAAATCAAAAGTATCCTTCCTATCATTCTTCCTCATAAATTAAGTGAAATGCTACAATTATCAGCAATGACCTAGTGATAGAAAAAAATTTAATACCTTCCTACCCTCTCCACTACAATCCCCTTGACATCCTCATAAAGGCAATTCTATTCTCCATTTCTATGAATTTGATTTTTTTAGATTTCACATATAAGGAAAATAATGCAGTATTTGGCTTTTAGTGCTTGATTACATGTAATCCCTTTTAAGTTAATCTAAGTTGTTCCAAATAACAAGATATCCTCTCTTCTTAAGGTTGAAAAGTATTTATTATGTATATAAACCATGATCATCTTATTGTCCAATAATCCATTAATGAACACTTAGGCCGGTTGTATATTCTGGCTATTGTGACAAAGGGTGCAATGAATGTGGCCATGCATATCTCTTCAACTTTCAAATTTCATTCCTTTTAAAAGTATACTCAGAAGTGGGACTGCTAGATCACAGGATGACACGGAATGGTAGTTTCAGATATACGCCTAGAAGTGGTGGTTGCTAGGTTTAAATTTTTTCATTTTGTGAGGAGCCTCCATACTATTTTCTAAAATGGTTGTTCTAATTTACATTCAAGCCAATGATGTACAAGGATTCAACTATTCTCTGTATCTTCCCTAATATTTGTTATCTTTCAACAGAGTGTGAAGTAGAAAACAGATTTCTTAAAGTTTACTTTACAGGTACTATCTTGAATATTTTCCAAGAGGTAGGAACCAACAACACCATATATGTATAGTAGTAAAAAAATTAATTCAGTTTTTTACTTACAAATATGTTTACCTTTTTTAAAAGCTGGTGGTCCACATAGAACCAAGTCTAAATTCTACCTGTACAAGTCTTTGACAAATAATCATACTTACAGGAGACACACAATGTCCAGAATTATGGATAAAGAAATGATTCAAACAAGTAGATTTTAATAACAACTCTACACAAATTCTATAAATGGTAGAATCTATGCAGAAACATGATAACCATGATCATATACTTCAAAACCCAGAGAATATGGAAGTCACTAAAAAATGTTACAAGCATGTATTATGAATAACTAAACATACACTTATTTACTCAGATTTTCAGGGGGATTTGAATCCTTCAAATTCATGGATTTCTTTTTTTAAATGGGCAAGCGATAAAGAAAACTCAGACACCAGACTTCTACCATAAAGCAAGACAACAAAGAAGTGAAACACATTCTGAGAAGAAAAAACAAGTAGCACAAGACCTCTATATTCAGCCTGGCATGGTGGACTATGCCTGTCATCTCAGCTCTCTGAGAGATTGAAGCAGGAGGGCAAATTCAAGCAGGCCCTGGGTTCAATCCTCATCACCAAAAAAAAAACCCCTATATAGTCATGAAAGTTGTTGTTTGTGAGAGAATGGAAAAGGGACTTCTGGTTCATACTAACACGACAGTACTGTAAGAGAATAAAGGAGAGTAACTATTTAATCTTGAAATAGGAAAATATTTCAGGCCAAGTGTGGTGGCACATGCCTGTAATCACAGCACTTGGGAGGCTGAGACAGGAGGATTGCTGTGAGTTTGAGGCTAGCCTGAACTACACAGCGAGACCCTATCTCATTCACAGATAGATTGAGAGATAGACAGACACATAAACAAAGGAAAAAATTTTTCAAAACAAAACGGGTAAAGCTCAAAAGATGTGTAATGTGATCAAGAAATAAAGGAAATGTTTGTATTTTTTAAAATGTATTACAGTTTAAAAACACATTGCTGGGGCCACCCACTTGGGATCCCTTTCTGTCCCTCTTGGACAGTTTTCTTTCTCTTAATAAATACTTTATACTCTTAAATTGTGTTGCTTCTAGAATTCATTCTTCAATTTTAGAGAACATAAAGGGTGTATTGCACATCTAGCAGGTTATGATATTTCCCTTACATTATTTAGATTATTTGGAGGTTCTATATCATCCTTATATTGTATGTTCTTTATCATTTGGAGGTCTTCCACCAAAATAATTAGATGGAGAAATGGGAGCTTCAGTGTCAAAACTTCTTCCTCCTTTGGAATGTATTCTTCAGTACTGTAGAATGTTTGAAGCTCACATACTGAGAAAACGTGGTTTGATATTTTTCTGCACCCAAACATGCCCTGCCTACCCTTACAGCCAAAATGGAATGCAGAGGAAAGTACTGATTATAATTTTATCTAACAACTGAACTTGTACTATAAGAAAGACAAAAATGGTTAGAATCACCCTGTATTCAGACTCTGCATTAAGGAATAATCCTTACTTTTATTCAAAATGTAAATGTAAGCCCCAGGAAAACCAGACACTTCTGGCCCTTAAGGAATTCACTATCACTGAGCATGAGGCTATTCTTCCTTGCCCTTTGGAACCTGAGGATGAGGTTTCCAAGGTAACTTTAATCAAAGCTTCATCTATTATTACTGAGTCTGAGGCTTCCCCTACTCGACCTTCAGGTCTTAAGGGTGAAGCTTATAGGCCAGCCTAATTAAAGTCTCCACAAAGCTTAGCTGACTTTGTTCAACCTCCTCCAGAACAATATCCTTACAGGAAGTAAATGGAGAATTTGCAACCACCTGCGTTCATTGGTGCATCTCTCTCAGTGACCTAAAACAGATCAAAGATCTAGGAAAATTTTCAGATGGCTCTGATTAAGTGCATGAGTAAGGACTTACTCAGACCTATGAACTAAACTGGAAAGATGTAATATTATGCTTAAATTAAATATTGACTTCTGATACAAGACAATGGGTACAGACTTTAAATCTGTGAGTTTCTTAAGTGTATTACAGATACCCAGGAACACGTATTTTCAGAGTGGGTTTAAATAGAGCCTAGTCAGCAATGCTGTAAAGGGAAGTTACCAACGTGAAAGAACAGAGAACCCAAAATGTCTCAGAGACTTCTTTGTCCTAGGACTAAGATTTCTTCTGGCCTATTACCTGTCATTTCTGTCCCCAGATGTGATAGATCTCTTTTGTAGGCTGGCATTTTAGATTTTTTGGGGGGGTGGGGGGACACCAGGGATTGAACTCACAACCTTGCACCTGCCAAACAGATGCTTAACCACTGAGCCAAACTCCCAGCCCTTTGCTTTTTGAGACAGGGTTGCACTATGTAGTTCAGGCAGGCCTTGAGCCCACATTGTAGCCCAAGCCGGCCTCAAACTCACAATGCTCCTACCTCAGCCTCCTGAGTACTGGGATTAAAGGCATGCGCCACCACAACTGATTAGAATTTTCAATTCAGAGTCATTTATTAGAAAGAAGCCCTAAACAATATAATTAAAACACTTTCATTTTCTCTCTCATTTTCTTTCAAAAGGTTAAAAAGCAGTCATTCAGGTCCTTTGATTATTGGTTTATTTTCTGTTTGGCAAAGCAGTTGGAATTAATCATGACTTTTGTCTATGGAGGCATGTTTTGCTAAAGATTAGAGATTCACCCTGGGTAAATTCTCAATCTTGTCTTTTCAAGACAGTTAGGATTTAGTTCTTGTGCCACACTTCAAGTCACTCTTGTGTCCCTTCTCCACAGTCCTGCCCCTCAAGAAATAATGTGGTTTACAACAGTATTTAAAAGGCAGTTCTCTCTTCCTGCTGAATTTCAGGATCAAGTTTCCAGAATGGTAAATTTCCCCTTTGTGGGATCCTTCCAGAGTGAAACAGACCTTATCTCTGGGTCATATTCAAAAACTGGTCTAGATTTAATCCTGAAGCTCTCAAACAATAAATGTACAAGTTTTAGTCAAGTTTATCTGCCTTTTAGTCCTTAGGCAGAACTGGAGAATAACTCCTCTTTCCTCAAGAATGATGCTGACTGGTTTTTACAGCACAGACCAGACTGACTGATTTTTATAACACAGATAAGTTAATTGATGGAACAAAACATTCCTAGGGAACCTTATAAGTTTAGTAACTGTTTTAAATGAACACAAACATTAACGAATAGGCACAGCCCCCACCCTGAGGTCTGCCTATCGTCATGATTTCTCTCCAAAACATCTTGCCAAGCGAGCCACTATTCGTGGAGATATGCTTCTGAGGCTCTACAAAGGAAAGCCTATAGCTGAATATGGTCCAAGGGTCACTGGCAAATGGGAAAAATTGTCATAGTTAGACATCTATGGCAGGGCAGGCTATAGCCTTGGCAGGCCTTCTTCCCCTACTGTTTTGAATTCATACTTAGTTCCAAAGAGTACCGCCCACTCTCTTTTTATACCCAAACCTGGCCAGCACACCATCCTGGAAATTGTTAAAATTACCTTTAACAGTCTATCCATTTAGAGAAAAAGTTACATGTGGCTATCAAAATAGTAGTTTTGGCAATCAATTATAGCTATCTAATGACTATGGCTATCAAAACAATAAGAAGCCTGTAAAGCAGGATATTCCAAATAGATAAAATGTCTTTGCTTTCACAGGTGTAAAAGGTTTTTATTCCTTCTGATTCTTATTACAAAACATGTCTGTTAAGTGACCTACAAAAAGTCCTGACTAATCTATTTATAGCTACAAACTTAAAAAGTGTAAGTTATAATTCAACTTGGCCAAATATATCTGAGTGCACTCTAGTTTATTAGCAATTGTCTTATGTGTGCCTGTCTGTCTGTTCAATTTGTGAGTGGGTACAATACTTACAGCAGTTTTTGTTTGAACTCAACAATTTTTTTTTCTTTTTGCCTTTTTGGATTTTTAAAACATTTGTCTCTAACTTAAATTGGTTTATAGATGCCATCAGAGTTAAGGACATGCTTCTATACAGGTTGCCAGTGGATCAAAATGATGTAAAGATTGATTTTACAAATATAATGAATATTGTTGTCTGTATATATTAACTTGAGTCTTTCACTGGTCAAGAATAATGTGTTGTTATGATCTGGTTCTCATAGGTCTTTAAAAAATTTGTCAAGATGATTAAATGGGGAATCCTTAGGTTTAGGAACACTGCTGCACAAGACTCCCCTTGATGAATAAAAGAGCAATTGCCTGGAAATATTTTCTTCCAGTCTTTGTTCACTCATGGGACACCAATAATTTCCATAACCTTATGAGAGACACACACTAATAAACATTGCTAAACATACTATTATGATATGTTTGCATTGCTCATCATCAAAAGGTTAAGTCTTCCGTGGGTAAAACAATAATGTTTTCTTATTAAAACATGCTTATGGTACAAAACTAAACCCAACACCAGCACAGCAACCACATGGCAAGCTCAAGGTCCTTAGTTTGATTCCCAGTACAAAAAATTAAATAAATAAAAAACACTAAAGTAAACTAAGAGACAAAGGTTTCCATATAGCTATGATATTCATTATTGCTAATCTCATAGTGTACTAAATGTGTTCATGCCTTCTGGGTACACAGATCTTCTAAGATGTAAAACTGGGATTGTTTATGGTGATAATCTTTTCCTAGACTCAGCTATCTGCCTTTCTTTTGTGCTACAGCTACTTATGATAAGAGGTATATGTAAAACCAGCATGAGACCACCAGTCAGATGATAGCTTTCATTTAAAAAAAAAAAAACTTATTTGATATTATATATGTGTCACTACACTTTAATGATTCTCAGGCATTGAGCAATCCAGACATTGTCACATATTTCTTTGATGATGTGCCATTAAAGAATAACAAGTTAGGAAAGAACTTCTTTATGTACTAGAGATTAACTACAAACACTATTCTATATTAAGATAGACATTTAAATGTGTTTCAAAGATAATATCATGATTGTTATGCTGACAGACTATGTGTGGCTCTTGATCTCAGATTTTTCTGTAAAACTTTTATAATTATTGTCTGTTAACATTCTGCAAGGATTCAACTACCAAAATAACCACACCTGGTAAGAAATAAGCCCTCTGGCTATACTTTAAATCTTTCAAAGTATTTGATATCTACATGAAATAATAACACTTGAACTCACTGCACCTACTGCAATACTAATGTCACTGATCTTCTGGGTGTTTGATAACTAAAATTTAGACACTGGAAGTAGAAAGGTAACTGGGCTAAGAGGACAGCCAATATTTTGGCTCTGGCCCACCAAGATCAATGAAGGCCCAGACATGAGGGGAGCTTTTCTGAGATCCTACAACCTTGGTAAGTCACCCAACGTCCTGAGGAGGGAGACTGCAGGACCCCCAAAAGACAAGAATCATAATGTGTACAGTGTGCCAAAGGAGGGTCACCAAAAGGGAAAAATTCCCCATGCTTTCACAGAAAGCAAGTGAGGCTGTGACTCATCCTGATGGCTGACACTGACAGATGAGCTGAGAGGCTCTATACATGGTTCTAAAGAAATGCCTGAGGAGACTCAACTGATCTTGATAGACAGCAAAAGGTTAATTGTAATTAACATAGGCCTCACTTTAACTTGGTCTGAAACACCCAACAGAAAAGTATTAGCAGAAGATATATAAAAACAACGGCATAGTAACAAGCTAGATATAAAAAGGGGCACCAACCACTGACCTCTTCTGGCAGTTTCCAACCACACCAGTAGCTGACCACTGTGATGGGTCATTCAGAAAAAAACTAAGAATCTATAAAAGCACAACAAGAATCTTTAAATTCTTTAGCTAAAATTGTTCTTCAAAACCACCAAACCTCCATCTTCTTACAGCTAAAACTAGAGAGACTCATGACAAAATATTGGATTCCCAACAGCAGAGGTGTCTAAGAGTCAGTGGGTTACAACCACTGTTCCAGTCCCTTAAGAAAAGTTTCTAGATTTGACTCTTTCCCTAAACTGCCTTTCCATTTTAGTGCTCATGCTTTGATTATACATGCTCTAATCTCTTAGAAAATTTGTTTATTCTTGCCAAGTGGCTACAAAACTCCAAGTGATCATAAAGATAAAACTAATGACAAACATGCTAGACTCCTTTATTCAGGATCCACCAGATCAACTTTATAAAAGATTTCATAACTGCTAAATCACAAAATGACTTCTATCTGAGGCCTATTAGATTAACTCTCTATAAGAGGCCCCTGACTGCAGTCTCCTTTACACTGACCCTTTCTCAGCCTGAACCAGCTACGTGGAAACTATGCCCCTTCTTCCCTTACCACAGTTAGGGATAGCTCTTCAGAGAGAGGTATACTGTAGACATTTAAGTTAGTTATAAATATTACAGGCAGTAAGACATGGCTGGGCCCTAAGCACAGAACACAACTGTGGCCAGAGGAACAGTCACTGAAGGCCAAGTTTCAAAAAAAAAAAAAAAAA
>RJWM01029905.1:0-23955 GCA_004363535.1 Dasyprocta punctata | reverse complement strand
GTCCGGGAGACAGAAAAGCAGTTAAGTGACCAGCATGGTTTGCCTCCCTTTAAGATACCTGGGCTACCAGGATTTAACCCTAGAAGGATTTGGAACTGAGGTAGATTCTTCTCTTTCCAAACCACCTTAACATTTGAAGAAATACAAAACAGGAAAAAATTATCCATGTACCATTTCACCTGTAAACATACAAGCAAATCATTTATTTTTCATTTTGCCATGTTTTCTTTCTATCTATCCGGATCGTCATAGGCAGGTGTGCCTGCACACACATGTATACTGTGAAAAGGAACAGAACTCTGGCTCTGAAGTCAGACAGAGCTGGATTCAAACCTGTCTCCCTGCCCCCCCCCCTTTACCAGCTGCATGACCTTGGATATGTGACAGATGCTCTTGGTTCATTTTCATCTGTATAAATGGCATAATAATAATTAAAATAATGTGAAATAATGTATGAGAAATGCCAATCACAATGTCTGCTACATAGAAGATGCTCAATAGCTAAAATTATTGTCAGTGGTGCCTTAACTTAACATGTAACGAACCTTTATTATGTACCAGGCGACAGAGGATACAACTGTATGCCTGTCTTCCAAAAAATGCATCATGTAAGCCTAGAGATGGACATGTACTCAGCAAATGAGCATGCTGTGTACTAAGGGCTCCATCTGACATGCGCTAGAAGCAGTGTGATCTGAATTGGGCTGGACAGGCTTTGGTCACTGTAAGTCATGGGAACTTGGAAGAATTTGCAGAAAGATAATTTGATATTCTGTCTTTTTAATTGAACATCACATTATAAGCACTTTTGATGTTGCCACATAAGCTTTCTATCATTTTTAATGACCGCATAATATTATATTGCTTTGAGGTACTGTATTTTCCTTTACCTTGCCCCTGTCATTGGATTGTTAGTCACCTACCCAGAACTATTATAGATATTGCTACGATGAATATGTACATGACAGTTTTTCTGCCCAGAAATTATTTCCATGTGATAAATTCTGGGTCAAAGGCTATGATTATATTTAAATAGTTCTTACAACTCATTGCCAAGTTGTTGTCAAAGGGCTCATACAAGGGATATTATAATTTTATGTATTTTATCAGAAAAGGTGAAATGAATTCTTGAGTGTTGCTTTTATTTTCATTTCTTTGAGGTGTTGTTTAGTGAGTGGAAACCTCATGGATCTTGGGCAGGAAATTCTGTGTGTATGAGGTCCATCCCACAGCAGGAAACAGTGAGGGGTCTGTTTCACTGAAGCACAGGGCAACCAGGAGCTCTCCATGCTGATGGTAATTGCATTTCTTAATTGCATCGTTTGTATTTTACCTCTCTTCCCAGTCAACTAAATGCATAATTAACATCATAATAATCAGTATTGAATGGAACAGGGCAAAACATTCTCATTTCCACACCAGACTGCTGTTTCAGGAGAAGGGTAACTATTAAATGTGTCCTTTGCTCTGCCTATCCACTTTGAAAGATTTGGAAAAGCAGTTGAAACTAGATTAGTACATATTTGTGGATCTTCTATTATAGACTGGCAAGTTGTTTGGTTTGTTATTTGCCTGTAACCTTTTGTTATACTGCATTTGCTGTTGCTATGACAAAATACCTGAGACCAAATTATTTATAGAGAATAGCTGGTTATTTTGCTCATAGTTCTGGAGGCTAGGAAGTCACAGAATACAACGTGAGCATCTGGTAGGGCTTTCTTGTTGTATGTTAACAGGACAGAGAAAAGCACACAGCAAGACACAGCAAGTGGACTGATTCAGATCTCTATTTCTCTACTTATAAAGTCACTAATCCCATTATGGACCCCCAGCTTCATAACCTCATCTAATGCTAATTACCTCCCAAAGGTTCCACCTCCAAATGCTATTAATATATGAGTTTGAGGATTAAACTTTTGACACATGAACTTTTGGAGGACACATTCAAACTATAGTACCTATCTATTGTGCCCTCAGGGAAGAGGAAAAAATAAAGGTCACTTCAGGATAGAGAAAAAAATTCAACTTAGGGGGAGTCCTGAGCTGAGACAATTTGAAGAAGGGGAATTCTGCTCCTTCTGCTCTCCTGCAATTGTTCTATAGAGAAGATGGTGGTGAAACTGAAGGGAACAACTACACAGGAAGCTGATTTTCCCAGCTCAGGGAGGGACAGCAGAGGATGGCAGAGTGGAAACATTCAGGAGGATCCTGGAAACAGAGGATGGGGTGAGGGGGATGAGAGCTTGTGGCATGCTTCCCTGTGTGTGGTGAACAGGGCACAACCAAAGAGGGGTGCTGCACAAGGCCTTGTCCAGGCATAACTGAGGCTTTTTCAGGAGGTAGCACCTGGACAAATAAGCCAGACAGTATGTGGTGTGTGAGGTTTCTACAAGTTTCCAGGGACCACAGCAAGGGACACTGAGTCGCTAGAGGAACAAGTGCAAGTAGACCAAATGACTAGAGGCAAACGTCAGCAAAGGATGACCACATCACTCCCCGAAGACCAGTTAAGACCAGCCACTGGTCTAGGCATCAAGTTAGTCCAGGCAGCCCACAGGACATGGACACCAGGAAGATCTTATAAACTTCCTTCCATTCTGAAACCAACTGTCGTCACAATACTTTGCCTGCCCCATCTTGCCTTGAACAAATATGTGATGTCTGGAGCTAGGAGTGCATCATGTAATTCTGAGGGACAAACATGAAGGGAGAGGCTAAGGGAATAAGTCACTGTCTTCCATTCACTTTAGCCTACACTGTTCCTGATTTGTTGCAAAACCTTGAGGCCCAAGGTGATTATTCCATGAACTCCTTAAGATTGAGAGGCAAACAATAGCTATCTATCCTTGCAGTCCCAGAGTCCATGGGGCCTGGCCCAGATTAGGAGCCCAATCTAGAATGAAAGGATAAAGGTGAGATATTAGGATATAATAGTTTAAAATTAAAAATTTCAAGCCTTCAGTAACACTAGAAAGTTGCATGACCAAACCCAAGTCTCATGGGGTCTGGGGAGGAGAGAGCTTGATTCAACATCTGTTTCTGCCCTGTCATACATGCAACTCTACACTTCAGTCTCTTTTTCTGTAATATGGGCTTGTTATGGCACCTTCAAAGGACTGGGTGTTAGTCATTTAATAAGCCACCATTCCTGGAAAGCTCTCAGTGAGGGGCAGGCAGGTGTGGGTATTATTACCATTACCTGAAAACATCAGCATCCCCCTGAAATCTTGTTTAATTCTCATCCTAGGCCATATCTCAGAGTTTCTGATTCAGTCAGCTTGGGATAGGGCCTGAGATTCAAAAGCAGGACTGAAATTCTCAAACTGGTTGCCTTTTCCTAATACACATCAAGCCTCTGCATGTCCTGCCCTCCCTGTTTGGAGAGAGGAGCTGGGAACTTGGGTAACTGTCCCGTTGCCTCTGATCCTGAGCAAGGATTATTACCCCCAAGATAATGTTAAAACTGGATCATTTTCTGTGTACATTTTGACTAAAAAATTTAGCTAAGACTTATTTTAGAGCTGTTCTACCCAATACCATAGCCACCAGAATGATGGCCAATACGAATTGAGTTGTCCCATAAGTGTAAAATGCATACCAGATTGCTGAAACTTTAAACAAAAGCAATAGGTGCATTCATAATTTGTTTTATGTCAATTATATGTTGAAATGTTAATATTAAACATGCTACTAAAATTATTTCTACTAGTTTCTTTTTATTTTCTTGATGTGGCTGCTAAAAATTTTAAATTCCATATGTGACATCCTCTGTAAGCACAGTGCCATCCTAGAAAGCTGACATGTTTTGGAAGCAATAAGTGTTCTAGTCTTTCTGCAAGGGTGGGGTGTGTGTGTGTGTGTGTGTGTACATATATGTGTACCTACATGTGGATAATTGAGCTGTTTAGGGAGGCATAACAAACCTAGTTGCTGGCTAATTATTTGGAGATGATCCTGTTGGACACAGAGTGATTTGGAAGTATGAGAAGTGATTTGACCTGGTTAGACTGCTCAAGTGACAATGAAAGTAGAGTGGAGGCAGACTGGCAGGTGGAATAGAATACAAAATCCCAAAGAAGTAGCAGAGCAGAATGAAAAGAGGGTGGTCACTAGCCTCACTAGCATAGTGGGTAAGAACATGGGTTTTGGTAGCATTTCTACTACCTGTGTGACCTCAGGCAAGTTTCTTACCTTTGCTGTATCTCAGCTTGTTCATCTGTAAAATGGAGAACTATATCACTGAGTTGCTACAAGATAGCTTTTCAATTCAGGATACTTAGACAAACTGTCACAGACTGAGTGGCTTACAAACAACAGAAGTCTATTTCTCATAGATCTGGAAGTCTGAGGTCAGGATAACAGCCAGGATGTGATTTGGTTAGAGTCCTCTTTCAGGTTATAATCTGCCTACTGTGACTCTGCATGTTGGAAAGAGGATAAGCTAACTCTCTGGAGTTCCTTTTACAAGGGCACTTATCTCATTCATGAGGCTACTCCTCATGACCCAATCAATTCCCAAAGATCCCTTTCTCCTAATACCATCACATTGGAGGTTAGGATTTTAGCACATGAGTTTAAGGGATGCAGATATTCAGATAATTGAACAGGCTTGTATGCACTCATAGATATAAAACAGGGTTTGATTGACCTGGTTTCATCTCATGTTCTTTCTACCATGAGGGTACGGTCTTATGATTGGATTTGCCTGGCTGTCACATCCAACCCATAGAGACAGGCAGCTGGGTTTCTTATCCTAAGAAAGGGGAGAAGCAGGGATGTGCACTGGTGGATGCAAACAGTAGCTGTTCCTTCTACAACACTTTCCTGACTCTTCGACCTTGAGCAAGGTAACTCAGTTATCAGAACCACAATTCTGGCTTCTGTAGAGCTCGCCTAGTGAAATCATGAAGATCATATGATCCCTGCTGTACAGAAGATGCCTAACAAATGTTAGTCCCTCCACAGCGCAAAGACTTGAAGGTAATGCTGCTGCTAACATTGACAGTGAAGACCTGACCTTTGGCTGAAGCTAGAGTCATCCAGATCAGGGAGGAGTTGTCCTGTCTATGGGCCAGATCACAACTCAGACTCTCAATGTCAGCAGAAAGGGCAGCTAGGACCTTGGGGCAGGACTTGGTGGGCTGCCCAGGCCTCCTGTCTGTTTAACAAGCATTCCCAGCCACCTTCCTGGGAGGCTTCCTGCACTCACTGAGCAGTTTTGGTCCAACCAGTTCTCGCTTTGTAGCTGGGATTTTGTTAAGAGGCCAAATTCCAGGCTGGGGCAGGATAAACAAAATTGCATGGCTAATGATTGGCAAGTCTGCCTGGAATGCAACTGGCTGCAGATTTCAGTGGGGGAGGCTTTGTTACCCCCTGGACTGTTGACAGGGAAGTTACAGAAACAGGAAGGAGTTTCCAGGCTCTGCAGAATGGCTGGCTGGAGTTTTTCTCTACCCTCTTTTTAAGGAAAGGAGAGACCACACCTGCTCCCAGCTGGGAATTTTCTGCCTTGATCTGCTTTACAAAGAAATAAAATCCTTTGGCCAAACTCTTACATTCATCTAACACTTTACAGTTTACAAAAGAGTCCTGATTCTAATACCGATTCTTTTGTGATGGGGCCATAGATAGTAGTCAGAGCTCAGATAGTTCAAAGAGACACAGGGTAGGAAATGGCAGGGTCAGGTATTAGAAATTTTCTACCACCCTCCCCCCCCAAAAAAAATCAGGGAAAAATAGTGTTTAGTGTTTGTACTCTGTCTTCTGGGTAAGAGGCTATCCTCCCCCCAGGTAGGGATACTTGAATATACTCTAAGCATAGAAGGCACTAGGAAGGTTCTTTATTTCCCTGTGGGTATTATTAAAGGGGAAAGATTTTTCCTGGGATATTGCTAGGAATTTTAGAAATTTGTTTTCTTAACCTCAAACTGTTCTCTTTCTGTTTAGAGGATCTGCCTCCCCCCCCCACCCTCGGTTGTGGCACTGGGATGGCACCTAGGACTTTGCTCTTGTTAAACATGGCCTCTACCACTGAGCTGCACCCCTAGTCCTCCCCCATCCTTAAAGGGATATCAAAATAGATAAATAGGTAGAAAGAAATTGAGTTCAGTTCCAAGCTTGGCCCACCATCCTGCTGTCTAGATGACCATTGGCAAAGCAAAAATTGCCTCCCACTGGTCTCAGTTTTCTTACAAAAAACATGGAACATAAAGTCTTAATGAATTCATGGGCCCCATCCAGGTATCTGAAACTTCCACAAGGTATAAACTTCTGGTCCTCTGCTACCAGTGCTGCCACTGAGAATCTGGGACCCAGGGTAATGTGTGGTCCTGCCCTGTACCTATGTTTCCAGCCCTGCTAGCCATACCCACAGGTCTTATCAAGCTCCTAGTGAGCTCAGAGTAGCACTCATGAGAACTGATGGTGGAGATGAAGGTGAGTAACTGAAGTGAGGCCTGCTCTCCCTCTGCCCTACATGGCCCTTCTCCTTTGAAAACCTGGGGACCAGTCTGGGGAGGACTGGGTGCCAATTTAGCATGAACAAGGCTCAAGGCAGGTAGATTCCACTACCTTATTCTGCTAATCATTTTGGCTTGTCATTGTTTCTCCTGATTAACTCCAAATTAGCACTCGGAAGCCCAGTTTGGGTTTGATGCTGCCAACTTTTTGGAGCCAGTTCCCAGCTAGTTTTGGCTTGGCTTAAACTGGGACCTTCCTGCTTCTAGCCAGCTGCCATTCAAGGAGGCACTAATGGGCACTTACACATTGCCTCCCTCTTGACAACACTGTGACATCAGCCTCATCTTTGCCACTTTCCACCCACAGAAACTGAAATTCAGTAAAGTGAGGTAGCAGTGTCCAGCTTCCCACAGCTGTTAAGTCTTTAGTGAAGATGAATGCTGCCTTACAGATTTTCAGATGTGCATGCATGCCAGTAAGATTGCAGTCTCTACATTCTCCCTTAATCGCCTCTAATTCACTGCCTCAACATTGCAGAACTTGAATCATTTAGAAACAATGAGTTCACAAATATACCTCAGACCTTCCCAATGGGAAATTTAGATTCTGTGACATTTGGGCAGTTTCTAAACTAGCCCAGGAATCTCCTGATCATATTAGGAATATACAAAGCTATTTGCGTTTTAATAACATGGTGAGAAAATAGTGACTTTAAAGTCTTTATTAGCCCTGGAATGCATTTTCCAAAGTAGGAATTAGCTGACACAGGCAGAGTGTCAGCTGGAAAAACAAGGTCTGGGTTAGGTGGCCCAGAAAAAAACCCTTGCTTTGGTGCCCAAAGCTTCCCATTGATTTCAATTGCTGGTTAGCACAGGCCAGCAGAACAATTGTCCCATCGGTGAATGTACCATTAGAAATGACCCCACACAGCTAATGGGGGTTTAATAGTGGCTTGCTTAGTCTTTGGTAGGGTTCCTGTTGTCATTTTTAGTAAGAAAATTACCCATCTGCCATTCCCTTTAAACTTGTACAGTAATAATTAGCCAGGTCCCAAAGAGAAGCCGGTTACACTTGACCTTGGTTGGATGAAAGCTCAGTGACCCATCAAAGGCTGTAAAATCATTTAACTCTGACTAACTAGAGAGGTAATACTGTAGCAGACGTTTGGTAGAAAATGTTTATAATTCGCACTTGTTCACCATTTCACAATTTTCAGGACTCAGGGTAACCTTGAAGTCACAAGCAAGGACTCTCCATGAGGGATCCGCAAATCCTGGCCCGCCAGCCAAATCCAGCCCACTCCATACTTTTGTAAATACAAGTTTTATTGGAGTACAGTCAGGCCTATTTATTTACATGTTGTTTGTGGCTGCAATACAGTTAAATAGTTTGGACAGAGGCCATGTGGCCTGCAAAACTTAAAATATTCACTCTCTGACCTTCACAGAGAAAGTTTAATGACCTCTGTCCTAATTCACAAAGGCCAAGTTTGACTCCAGTGTCAATCACTTACCAGCTGTTCAACCTTGGACAAATTATTTGACCTCCATTATTTGATTCAGTTTCTTTATCTGTCCATTAAAGCATGTGAAAACCTCTGTGGTAAGTGTTATTAGAGCTAACCAACAAGTTCTTCAGACACACATATGCATTTGAACTTGACTGGGCTATGTGACTTGCCTAGAGCTGTGTAGTGTAAAGGAAAGTGATGTAGACACAGCTGTGATGGGTCTTCTGTAGTCTCCTTCTCTATCATGGGGACCAACAAGATAGGCCATGTGCTATGGCTTGAATCTGAAACGTCCCCTAAGGGCTCCCATGTTAAGGACTTGGTCCCCCAGCTTGGTGCTACTTGGAGACTGTGGAAATTTAAGTGATAGGTCCTGGTAAGAAGTCTTCAGGGCACCAGAGATGTAACCTCAAAGGGGGTGGTAGGACCCCAGTTTCTTCCTTGCTCTTTCTCTTTCCAGCCATAAAGTGAACAGTTTTGTTGCACCACATGCTCCTGCCATGATGTTATCCCCACCACAGGCCCAAAGCAGCAAGGCCAACAGACCCTAGACTGAAACTTCCAAAACTGTGAGTCAAAATAAACCTTTCCTCTTTATAAGTTAATCATCTCAGGTTTTGATTATAGCCATGAAAAACTGACTAATATCTGTCATTTCTAACCACATGCTGGAGAAATTGAGATTTAGTCCAAGTTTTTTCCTAATTTTGAACCAGATATGTGATCTTTGTCAACAAGGAGATTTGAGGAGGTATGCAGAAAAATGAAAGAAGATGAGAAAGTGAGACATCTAAAGACCAAACTGAATTTGGGGAAAATCCTGACAAAGATACTGGGGAAATAAGAAATAGGGGGTATGGGGTCAACCGTATGCCACCTTAGTTCTGTTGACCTATACAGAAGAAAATGACAACCACAGTATTCTTTCCTGCCTTTCTGTGGTTTGTAACTCTCTGACCTGCTCTGCTCCCACAGGAAACCGTTAGACCTTGGGATCCTCAGGGCCATGAAAATGCTTTACTCAACCATGTTTCTCATTGGGTCAACTCACTGTGATATAGAATGGGTATTTAGCCACTAACTGCTCCATGTAGACTGAAATGCCACTAAATGAATTTAAGTAAGCTCATCTCTAGTCTGGTTGGTTGGATCGGCACCTCCTTAAAGACGAAGTTACAGATCTCAATTTTTTTTCTGTCCCACAGAAACAAATAAACCAAATAAACCCCACATATCAGCCACCCCTTCAAAAAGAAGGAAAGAAAAAAGAGACTGATGACCAGCTGATAGTCATTGTAGGTGAACAGAGGATTGGTTATGAGAATCAAATTGTCTGGCTTTGCCACCTACTAGCTGTTTAACCCTGGGCAAATATTTTAACATTTCTATATATCAGTTCTCTGAGCTGTAGGTGGTACCAAAAACATATACTTATAGGGATGAAGTGAGTTGGTACATAGAAAGTATTGACAGGTGCTACCATGTTTTGGATATGGTTTGAATGTGTCCCCCAAAGGTCCACACATTGGAACCTTATTCCCCAGTGTGGTGATACTGGGAGGTGGTAGAATCTTTAGAGGTAGAATCTAGTGGGAGGTGACTGGTCACTGGGGCTATGGCCCTTGGAAGGAATTAATGTGGTTCTCATGAGGTTCTCTTGTACTTGATCTCACCATGATGATATCTGCTGTGAAACTGATGTGATGTGGCCACGGGGGCCTCACCAGAAATTGATCAAATGGGGCCACCTGAACTTGTAATTTCAATTTTTAAAAATGGATGCTAAATAAACTCTTTTTCTTTCAAAACTATCCAGCCTCAGATATTTCATTACAGCAATGGAAAATGGACTAAGATAATAATTTTATGAATATTATTGTTATGACCCAGGCTCTTGCACCTCACTCTGATGCCGGTTTAGCTTATAGTCTTCAAAACACTCATAATCTCAGAGAGTCCTCATCAGTCTGCTTTTGACTGCTGATATTTATCCTGTCATTACTGACCACTCCCCTCATCTAAATTTGGAAACCATTTTCTTGCCCCTAAGAATTTGAGGCGTTTCTTTATAGGTGTTGGCTTAGTCATCATTCCAGGCTCCTGTGTCTCCTGGCCTCTGTGTCTCCAGTTGTCCCAGGAAGGGTCACCTTGGTGCACCCCCCCCAACATTGCCCTGTCCCTCTCTGGACTTGTCCCCAGCATCCTGTCCCTCTCTGTACTTAAGTAAATAGGGGATGGAGAGGAGGAGCTCTGTGCCCTGCCAGGCCTGGGCACACTAAGACTTGTTTGTGTATTTCCACTTTCATGCTTCAGTTGTTGTTGCCCCTGACTTATCAGTTGGTTAACAAGCTCCAGAACCATTCTTCTTCCTTGTGACACCTTATCAAGCAGCCTATCTACTAGTGAGAGTATGTTCTCCATGGGGATACGCTGTGGGAGAAGCTTGCTTGCCTATTTCTCTGTGCTTCTGTCCTCCTTTTCTTATTGCTCCAAGAGCCACTCAAGGCTAAAAGCTTTGTCTTTTCTTTTTTCCTTTTTTTTGCAATCTGCCTACATATGTGTTGTGTGTGTGTTTGCTCACGGGGGTATAGAATTTTGCTTACCATGGGGGGACATCATGGACAATCTGGCTAATAATGAAGGTTATTATTTTTTCAAAAATACCAGTAACTCACACTTACTGAGAACTTACTATGATGCATGAAGTCTTCTAAGCGGTTTGTGTAAATTAACTTGTGGAATGTTCACAATCACCTTGAGAAAGCAGGTGCTTTTTTTTTTTTTTTAATAATAAAGAGACTGTAGCTCAGAGAATAACTTGCCCAAGGCAGGCAACTGGTTTCAAAAGCCTGAAGGTCTTCCAAACTGTCTCCCATCAGTGCTTCTCAACCTTTTTGGTACATATCAATCATCTTAACCTTGTTAAAATGCACTTTCTGGCTCAATTGCTTTGGGCCGGGGTAAGAATCAGCATTCCTAAGATGCTATCCCACATGTTCCTGCTGCTGGACTGAGCAGGCATTTTAAGTCTTGTTGATCTAAATTATACTGTAGCTCCTCTGGACTGTTAGGGTGATTGCAGGCTGTTCAATGGATTTCTTTCCTTTGAGTGTTAGTTATCTGTCATCTTTTAAAATGCACACTATTTCTCTGAGTTTGCCCTGCACCTACTAAAACAGTAAGGCCTAGGTATATGTGATACTGAAAGAATTCCATGCTGTTTTGCTGAGCAACCACATAGTATGGAAGAACTTAAAATGGTCCTCATGATATTTGGGCCCTTGAAGTCAATGATACTAAAACTTTTAACACCAAAGGATTCACCTGAGGATCTTGTGAAAATGTAGATTCTGATTCAGTGGTTCTGGGGTTAGCCTGATTTTATGCATTTCTACTATGATCATCACTCAGTATCTACACAAGAATGGCTCCACAATATCTGCAGATGCTCACACAGCTTATATAAAACAGTGTGGTATTCTTTAAATCAGCTCTGGATTACTTATATAATGCATATGCCTATGTAAATCAAATGCTATGTAAATTATTATTCTGTATTTCTTGGGGAAAATGACATGGAAACAAAATCTGCACATGTTCAGTACAGATGCAAATTCCTATTAGAATATTTTTTAGTCTGTTTTGTTGAATCGGCAAGTTCAGAACTTGCAAATACGGCGGGCTGATGGTATTCTCACTCCCAGGTGAGACCAATGTTAACAACCTCACTTAGAATAGCAAAGCTCTGGGGAGTCACCATCTTCTTTGGATGCTCCCAGAAGGCTTATAGTACACATACACACATTATCATATTTTAAAGAAGGTGGCCATACAAGATGATATTGAGATGGCTTTAATGTTCTCCCTGCTGCATAGTCTTCAAAGAAGGCTCCCTACAGGAAATGCCACTTGAGCTTTGCCTCAAAACATAAAAAGGATTTTGTCCAATAGAAATGTGCAAAGAGAAGGGCTACTGTTAGAGAGCCCCCAAAAGTCACTCCATGTGATTAGGGTCTAGCCATGGTGTGACAGAAAAGAGGAATGAAGCCAGAAATGGTTGGCGGCCAGATTATGAACAGCCTTTAACATTAGACTAAAAATCCCAACTTTTATAACATGGGTTGTGGGGAGACATGCAAGTTTTTTCAGCAGGGAAATAATATCTCTGTAATCAAAACCTGTTTCCCACAAAAAGTAAATGGGTCACCCTGATTGCCCATCTTTTTCATGACCACAAGATTGATATCACAAGACTAAGAGACGCCAGGAAGACTGGGGGGCCTGGAATTAAACACAGAAGACCCATATTTTGAAACTGGCAGCTCATCTTCCTTGAAAGAGGACAGTTCTCTGATATTTTTGAGAAATTGTCCAAGGGAGGAGGAACAACAAGATTTCTACTTGCAGAAAGCAAAGCTGTCTCACATGTTCCAGTAAGTAATGTTCTCCATACCACAGTGAACAATGTGCATGATGGAATGAAAATCCCTACTGCCTGGCTACCCGTGGGCAGCCTCAGTTACTATGGAAAATTCCTGATTAAAGGCAGCAAAAGAATTTCCTAGCTAGCGACTATTATTAATCAGAGCTTCAGCCTTGTGCTGACATTCAAGATTGGGTTCTTTAATATGTCATTGCACAAGCAGGTGATTAAACCCCTATGTTTTTTAAAAGCAGAGAGAATGCACCCACCTTTGCGAGGCTGACTACCCTTTTTAATAACCCACGCGGTCCTGCTCAGTTAGCATGAGAACAAAACTGCAACCATGAAATTATTTTAACAAGACCATAAAAAAAACAATTTGCTTGAGTGATGTTTAGGGAGACGGGGGGGACCCACCCTCTCTCTAAACTAATTAAACTGTACTATATGTCCTTGTGTAGTTCCTGACATTTTTCTGGTTCACTCAGTTTGAATGGCTACACAAGGATCAGCGCCAAGCTCCCAAATGGCTAACTCAGAACAAAAGCAGGGTCCCCAGGGAATTCTTGAGCATCCAGCAAATTGAGGGAAAGTTATTTGGAGTTAATCAGTGTGCTTCAGTTGGAATCACATCTTGCCTCATAGAGAAGATGAAAAACAAGGAATCACTGTTTGGAGTTAAGCTCAGAATGAAGTAGGAAGTAACATTGACCTCGCTATGGTTTTTATTTTTTTTTACAAAATCACACCCTCTTTGGATAAAGCCATTAACAATGGCTTCTCATTTCTTATCCCCCCCACCTCTTCACTGGTAGTTTCCTGCACATCCTTTATAGGCAAATGTACTATTCTTAGCTTGGTAGTGATTAGATACTGATGAATGACTGAGAACTTTGGTTTCTGGAAAGACAAGCCTTAGTTTAAGCTGATGGGGCCTTTGGGTGTTGGTCAGACTCTCATCAAAGTCAAACTGAGAAACAGAATGAGTATCTTGAACACAGCACCATCCTGTATGTGTCAGACAAAAACCCCTTGCAGAGAATTGTCCCTCGGTGGAATAAGCACAAATATCATAGCTTTACACTCCTTCAAACTGATGTTTCTCAACCCCTTGAACTTTCAAGAAAACATTCTCTTTTTAAAAGCTCTTTAACACTGAGGAGGCAATCCTCTAAATCCCAAAAACCTGTGGAGCACAGATAAAGCATACAGTTCATTTCCATTTAAAGCGGTATACAGTGAGCACCTGCCATGTGTAAGATATCGATGGGGCACCATCCTCTGCATGAACAAGATGAAACTGATAGAGGTGCTTCCTGATTTCAAGGAAATTAGACTGTCCTCATTTGAGAGAGGAATTGGTGTGACGAATGGCAGCGCTGCTCATAGCGATAAGCCCTGACATTTTCATTACTGACTACAATATGCAAAGTGCATGCATATATGCAGAAGTTTATACACAGCTGTAAGGCTGTTCTTACCTCCTGGCAGTGGAGGCTGGTTGTCTCAGACTGCTTTCCTACTGGTTTATCTACATTGGAGGAAGAAAAGATAGCTAGAGTCATGGAGTGTTATTGAGGTGAAAATAACCAGGTGATTGCTCAAGAAAGTACGGACTTTCAGAGGCAGACAGCTATGAATCTTGCTGGGCTGACACGGAGCTTGTCAAATGAGAGACAAAATGCCCTCTTCTCAGGATCATCAAGAGGCATCTCCAAGATAAAACAGCCAACCCAATACCTGGGACATGGCCATTTCTCAATATCTGACCCGTCCCCTCCCCTCTTGTTTGATGCTTGTTTTCTCTATTCCCTCTGTGCTTTGTACAGAGGTGGTGGCTGTGCTACAGCTTTACCATGCTGTCTCTTTCCTGTGTCTCCTGTTCTGTACCATTGCACATCCTGTCCCTCCAGAGCTCTATGAAAGATGTTGTTTTTATCTTTGCAGAAGAATTCCCTACCCTTTTTTCTGGAGGAGTGGCTGCTGGGAAGGGATGGGAAGGGAAGCTGCCAAGAAGAGCGGCAACCCAAGTTGGGCTACTTCCTGTTTTGAAAGCCAGGGCTACTTGTTTGTGATCAGGACGAGTAGCAGAGGCTTGGGAAAAATAGTTCCCAGTCCCCCAGGCATAGGGAGATTGGTCTTACTGGCAGTGTGCTCTGGAGGCAGCTCCTATCTCTATATGCTATCATTTAAATACTGTCCTTCAACAAGATTGCGTGTTTTTAGAAATATGCTTTCCTTCCATGGGGTTGTATTTTCCTAAAAATCCAAGATGCCAGAAGAGCATGCTGGCCTGATTTGGAGTAGAAAAGGGAGTCTAGTAGTAGGTGTTACTCAGTCTTCTCTGTTCTCTTGGAGAAGAAGTGGCTCAGCTGGAGAGAGCTCATTATTCATGACCTGCATCTTACCAGAAGCACAACACCTGACAGCACAATCACCACTCTCTTTCTAGGAGCCATCACCTCTCTCTTGGATCCCTGAAGTGGTCTCAGAATCACTGCTCTCCCCCACACTCTTGACTTCCTGCCAGCATTGTGAAGGCAACATATTTGATACCTTACAATACTAGGTTCTTTCTTTTTTTCTGGATAAAATCTACCGTGTTATAACAATCCACTACATCTTGGTGAATTGATCAGTGTCTTCCTCTGAAACCACTGTAGACATTTTTGTGCATTCATGGTAAAATGACATCTTCTGCAAATTTCTTCCTTTTTGGTTTAGTGTGAAATAAAATGGGCTTTGTCACCATTTACTCATTTCCTCGGAACATGTAACAGGCTAACCCAAAAAAGGAAGAGTCCTGTTGTGCCCTGGGACCTGGGTCAGGTGGATCAGTGTTCAGAGCTCTGTGCTGTCCCACAGGGCAGAAGAACTGACTAAATTCATCAGTTGATGGGACTGGTGAGGCTCAGAAAATGACCCTCCAAGATGAACTTCTCTGCAGCAAACCTGTTGTCTGAACTTTTCCTGCCCTCCTGTCTTTTGCCTCTGATTTTCCCTTGAGGGAAGCCACTAGAATTCCTCTCACCCAGGGCAGATCAGAGAAACCAGGACTCCCCCCAAAGCCAGTCATAAAGCCACAACACATTACTGTAATGCTTCTCTGCCTTTCTGTAGAATGGCTGGCCATACGGAAATCAAGACCCTTATCCCAGAGGAATCCTGCTTCATACAGAGGAGGAAGAAATGAGAAGAACTAAAACAATCAGACCTGGCTGGTTCCCTCACTTGATCTGTTTGCATTAGCTCAGACCTATTTTTACAGTCATATTTCTACATGGCTGTGCCTGCTTCACTGAAACTAAGCATAAAAATGGACAGTTTACTCTGGGTCTCTGGGTCTTCATTCTGAAAGCTTCTGTGCATGTAAAATTTTGATTGAATCAATATTCACTTGTCAAGTGTTCTTATGTTATAGGGGTGTCAGCTGTGACCTTAATGATGGGCAGGAAGCGATTAGTCCCCTTCTTTTCCCTACAGTTTGGGCTGAGAGGGGCAATCCAGGTCTGGTGGAGGGCTGCGCTCATTTAGCTCACATACTTAGCATAGTGCCTAACACACACTAATGACTCAATAAATTATAGCTGTTTTTGCTCATTTTTCTACCAAGACTTGATTTTAAAAGTCTCGTTATAGGATTAATTGGTATGTGTTCCCAAATCCAAACACATGTTGCTGATATATAAGTGGCCCAGGCCTCCTTCTTTCTTATGCCTCTGTTTTTGATCAAACAATATTATTGCTCTTGTAAAATGATTTCTAATGTAACTGACTTATATTTTTTAAATTGGAGGATACATGCGACATCACTTTGTTCTCCCTGTGTAAAAACCCATCATGAGCTATTTACTGTAGTGAAAATCACAAGGATGGAAAGTGGGATGGTGGTTGCTAGGGGCTGCAGGGGAAAGAACTGGAAGCTACTGTTTAATGGGTGTAGAGTTTCAGTTTTATAACATGAAGAGAGTTACAGAGCTGGATAGTGGCGATGTTTGCACAACAGTATGAATGCATTTAATGCCACTGAGTTATATATTTAAGAATGATTACAATGCTAAAGTTTATGTTTATGAATTTTACCATAATAAAAGAAATTGAAAAATGATTCATTGGATTTTCCTAATTATAAATTCTACATCTATGCATTCTAGAAAATTTAGAAAATTAAGAAGAATAATAAGAAGTCACTAACATTTCCACCCTGATGTCTAGAGAAAAAATTATGATCAATGATCCAGTAGATTTTCCTCAAAATTGTTGTCTATGTTTATTTGTTTTTAAAAATAAATAGTATTAGCCTATGTTTATAAAAAATGTAAGTTACTTCTTTCCAATTTAAAGTCCCCCAAAAAGTTCTTTCTCTTAAGATATTAGCTTATTTTTTCTTATAGAATGCAAATAATATAGCCTCATATTGTTACTATATATCAAGCATCATGTGCTCTGACCACTAGGAAACTCAGAAGACAAATATATGGCTTAACTTATAAGCCTAAAATCTTTTGTATTTTTTTAATATTTTCACTTCCTGGTCTTGATCTAGTAAACTTATTCCTAACCCTGGTTTGTTCTCCACTTATAGTTTTTTATTCATTATAGCATGTTAGTAGACTGTATTATTGTACATATATAATTTTGTATATTACTGTAAGCTGCACATGTGAATGAGTCAATTATAGATAGCCATTGGGAAGATGATTTATTAAAATACTAGTTTTTTTAAACTGTAGCAATCATAATTTGGTGGATCCAGGTGATAGAGAAGTGGGGCTTTTGTGTGTGTGTGTGGGTGGGTGGGTAAGAAGAGGACAGAGACGGCAGTTCCAGGCACATATACATAACTTGAATCTGTTTGGGTTCCTGGTAACAGTCTGTCACTTGAGAGTGTTTGTGAGCTTTATCTGCTGCCTTCTGATAAACCTGGATGACTCATTTCTCTTTGGCTTGTGCATCTTTCATAGCCTTGTGCCCTCCAGAATGGGCTTCTTCCATCCACTTTCTGAAAGCTCCCATCATATATTTTTTTCTTTTGCTTGTTTCTAATGCAAATATGAGCACAGGACTTCCCTGTTTAAACCCTTCTCTGTTACCCACAAAGTTCCTTTTGAGATTCCCCAGGCTGGGGCCACCCCTGCATTTATAGTTTTTATAGTTGAGAAGAATGAGACCTGGAGAGGGAAAGTAACTCAGTGACACATCCAGGACCTGAAATGAGGTTTATTTCCTCTGTTCATTCATGCCAAAATGCATACACTTATCATTCCATGACCAACTTTAAGGACTGACAGGCATCTCTTATGCTGGAGGGCATAACAGTGAGGAGCCTACTGTCTTCTTTCTCCTTCCTTTCTGCAGGGGCAGGTCAAGAAACAGACTAGCACAGGAATGGTCAAGGTAAGTCAGCTTGTGCTCCATGCTATAGATGGTAAAACCTTACTCTGTCTGCTTGAGAGTAAGTGGGACAGGGTGGAGAGGTAGCAGAGAGACCATTTACGCAGGGTGGCCCAGCAGCAACTCTGAAGTTTGAGCCAGCAAACTTCACTGGGAAGATCTGAGTCTGGGCATACGCAGGATTCCCCTCTGAGGTAAGACACGGGACCTGGCTTCTAGAATCAGAAAGGTATTCTGTGTGGAAGGAGGGGTTAGGAGGTTGGAGACAGTGACAAGAGCCCCTGCTCTGTCGTTACAACTCTGGCTTCAGAAGCTCGTCCCAGACTCAGGAAGAGCCAGAAAGCTGGGCTTTTCCTTCCCCGCCCAACCCGACAAGGCACACCCCTTGCTACAGGATCGGATTTACACCTAGGATTATTTTTAACTTTCCCTCTCCTGTTCCCCATGTGAAAGAGGAAACAAATTTATCTTTGTGCTGGAAAAATGTTGCTGGTGAGAAGCCACATGACAGCAGGTACAAGTATTCTCCTTGGAATGAAAGAGAACCTCAGCTCCATCCTAAAACTAAATGTAGTCTTTAAGCAACATGTCCTCATCAAACAACTTTAGTGTTCCACCTGTAAATGAAGTTCATAAGAACTGGCGTACCACTCAGTGAGTTATGTGCTTTATAAATATCCTTTCAAGTCATCTTCCTAAGGACCATCATTGGTATTATTACAATCAAACCATTTTACAGATGTTGAAACTGAGACCTAAAGAGGGAAACCTGGAATCGAAACAAGGTCTGTGCCAGAGTCCACTCACTTCACCACCAGCCAGTGTGGTGCTGTTGGGATTTTAAGGATCTAGGGTTGGTGAAAGGCCAGATCCAAGCCTGGGTCTTTGCAATGTTTAGTTAGCCTTCTGTAGCAGATGGAGAGTGTGACAAAGTGTGCTCCATGCTTACAAATATGAGGTGTGCGGGGAGGTAAGTCTGTTTTTCTGCATTGCTTTCCAGGCCCCTAGCCCAGCAGCTAGATGCTGGGGTACCACCCCTGCCTTTCTACTGTGGGAGGAGTAAGTGGGTTTAATGTATTTCCACTGTAGTAGTGGTCCTTCAGCCATGACCTTTTATTCTAGATTCATTGTTATTCAAAACCATCTGGCCCAGGCAGGGTAGGGCCCTCTTCTAGGCTTCCACTGTGCACCCTGTACACTGGATCACAGCCCTTGTAAACCTGGATGGTAATTACTTGCCCAGGGCAAAAGTACAAATAGAGACATACATCATTCATCAAAGCTATAAATCAAGCTACAAACTATTAAATAAAATATGCTCTATTCATATACCTTGATAAATATATCTGCCTGACTATCCAGAAGGTGAAGATTGAATTTAGAAATTTCAGATTCTGCAGAATTCTATGCTTCAGGGTGGTGATATAAGACAGCTTGTCCCTAGCTCCAGGTCTGGCCCCTGCCCTCACTTCTCTTCCCACCTACATCTCTGTCCAGGGCTAAGATGGGCTTGTACGGCCTAGAACACCTGGGAATGTAAGCCCCATCGATCACAACCTGCCCCACTGACAGCCACCTTTAGATACCAATAGGCTTCCGGGTTTGCACTAAAGCAGCTTGGCCAGTCTTTGGGAGGATAGACCTGGGAAGGAGTCAACCCAGCTCCCAGGAAATGAGCTCCTAACTACTTGGACACGGCATCCGTGGTCCCTAGTATGTGTGCAGAGCAGGAATGAAAACGATGTTGTTTAATCAAAATGTAATATGATCCACAAAGGCCAGTCACTTGAGAAGTGTAAAATATATTAGTAGTCCATGTTCTGAAAATACGTAAGAAGAGATAAGGTTAATTTTAGCAATATACTTCACTTAACCCAATATACCCCAAATATTATCATTTCAACAAGTAAGCAGTGATAAAAATTATGTACGAAAAACTTTCCACTCTTCTTTGTATTAAGTCTTTAAAAACCTGTGTGTGTATCCTACATCCACACCACAACCCAGCTCAAGTTATACTAGTCACATTTCAGGGGCTCAACTGGCTCTGATAGGTAGTAGCTGCCTTATTTGACAATGCAAGTCTAGAACTTTGCTACTCAAAGAGTGGTCTATGGACCAGCCACATTGGTAACACCTCCAAAATCTCAGGCCTACCCCAGACAGAATCATCTTTTTAACAAAATTACCAGGGGATAGATATGGAAATTGAAGTTTAAGGGGCTTATGGCTATAGAAGCCTCCTGAACATATTTAGAGTGGTTTTTCTAGACTGTTCCTACTGACTCACACTGTCTTCCCCTAAGGAGGTTCCGAATTAGCGAAAAGAAAAATGACTAGTGCACAATAATAAAGGAAAATGCTGATGACTTGGGCAACAGACCAAATCTTCATTGAAGCAGGAGTGGGGACATTTATGAAAGGGAAAAAAAGATGAGAAATAATGCAGTCAGGGGGAACAGAAGGCCAAGTCCAAGAGGCAGACCTGGAACAGGAAGCTTCAAGGAGACTCCAACTATGATGGGAAATAATGGTAAATAGGTTGTACTGGTTTCTAAGCATAATTAGGTGGGTCTCTAAGGCAGATGTCCAAGATCACTACAGGGAAGACTTTTGGAGAGAGCTATCTATGTAAGGAGATTTCAAACCTTGAATCCTTTATCCTTGACCACAAGTCCTTACACTTACATTGTAAAATCAGAGCAGTGTTCTAATAGATTAAATTTCTCAGTGCCTTGAGCTGCCATTGTGTACTGAAGGTAGAAGCCATTCTAAATGTGCTTTTCCGCAGGATTTCTCAACCAGGCTGGAGCTGAAAAGTTATGGTGGAAGTTCCATGGCTGAAACTTCACTGTCTCTATCACTAACATAGTAGATAGTTGTTAGAGAAGCATTCCTTTACATGCCAGGCTGTGATTCAATCTGCACCTGTATCACATCGGGTTGCATGGACAATAGTTCCTTCAGTTGAAAGGGGAAAGCAGAAAGAAGCTAAGATTTTCCCAGATGAGCACTGTGCCTTTGCTAGAGCCATACGATACCTCCATTCGTGTCTGCAGTGGTTCTGTGTGTCTCCATATCGGTCACAGGGCTTTCTGCAGCAAGTTGGAGAATGCCAGAGAACAGTGACTTGAAGAATAACTCTCAAAACGTGGTTCACTTGCATCGTCAGCATCACCAGGAACTTGTCAGAAATGCACATTCTTGGCCTTAGGCTTGACTCACTGCATTAGAAACTCAGGGAGTGAGGCCAGTAATTTGTGCTTTACTAAGCCCTCTAGGTGATTCTGATGCAAGTTTGGGCTTGAGAAAGAATGGCTTAAGCCATAGGACATTTACTGTTTCTTAACAAAATGTCTGGAAGCAGGCTCTACACTGCCAAGACTCTAGGTCAAATCCCAGATTCTGACTCTTTTGCCTTTCCCCCATGATCACAAAATGGCTGCAATAGCTTTAAGCATCGTGTACTCACCTGGCAATGTCCCGAACAAGAAGAACAGTGTGGTAATAGAATGGGGTCTCTTCTTTATTAATACTTTCTCTTTTATTACTGGGGAGAAAGACATATCTCAGGAACCCCCTCACCAGACTTCTTTTCCCAACTCATTGTCCAAACCTGGGTCTCAGGCCCATGCCTGTGCAAATCATTAACTAAATGGAGCAGGATCCCTCCAATCCCTCCAGTGACTTAAACTGAGGAGGGTTCATCCCACTGAGCTCCCCAATCCTCCTCCAATTCATTAACAAAATCATTTTCTGTTAGCAAGGAAGGATCACAGGATTGTGGTAGAAGGTCACTGTTTGCAGATTATCGCAGTGCTGTCATCACATTATTGCCCCCATTTTACAGATGTGGAAAGTAAAGTTCAATGAACACCATATACACAGGAACCGAGATTCAATCTCCTTTTTCTTACTCCCCAAATCTTCCCATTGCCATAGTCCATGTCCAGATTTGTCAGTCATTCAGACCCACCAAGGAATAAATGGTTAATTCTGTTACTCTGCGCCGGCAGGCCTTTAGATATGGATGATTTGGGATGCAGGAGGTCAGTAGAAGAGATTTCACCTGCGAGTGTTGTGCTTTGTTTGGTAAGAAATTTAAAACTTAAAAGTTCAGGTTCAGTGTTTAATATTGGGAGATTTTGCTTAAAATTCTAACTTCTTGAAGAAAAATGAGATTACCTAGCCACCCTTGAACCAACATTCCCTCATGGCAAGAATTACTGGGAGCCGAGTGCTCCCTTCAGAGCAATGAATTCTAATTCTCCTCAATCTCCACCATCTCCCAAGTCTCACACTTGATACCAATCACGTGTTTATATCACCTGCCCTTTTTAGCCTGCTTGACCCTATTCCCTGATACTGTCCCTGTACTAATGGTAGGATCCAGTAACATCTATTCCCCCAGACCTGCAACCAAAGGTCCTTGACCAAGGGCAGAGATGGCAGGAGTTTTTGGAGCATGTATTAGTTAGCTCTCCACCACTATAAAGAAATACTTCAGATATTCAACTTCTAAGGAGAATAGGTTTGTTTTGGCTCACAGCTTTGGGGGGTCCATTCCAAGATGGGGCAGGCACGTTTCTTTGAAATTCGGGTGGGTTCACATGGCAATTGCAAGGAGCGTGAGCTGGAGTTAAAGACTGAAAGACCTAAAGGATTTTTTATCTAAAGACTCCCGCTAGGACCAACCTCTAAAAGGTTCTGGTATAACCCTTAGGACCAATGATTTAACACATGGACCTTTGGGGACACTGATCCCAAGCATAGCAGGGAGAATCTGAGTCTTGAGGGCCAATATTACAGGCTCTGTAAGACTATTGTGCAGTCACTGCTCTGCAGGAGAGAAGTCTGGAGCTCATGTCTCTGAGTATAATTTGAGGGTCTTTAACACACAAGCAGTTTGGGCAAAGGGTCTGGAATTAAGGAGGTAGGGATCAGCTGAGCTTCTTTACCTCACAGCACCTCGCTTCTGCTGAAGCTCCCCAGTTTCCCTGTGCAATTTCATGCTTTTCAGAGTCTTCATATGTCTTCAGAGACTTGTTTTAGTTATAGAACATTACCCTGGGACTAATTGTCTTCTTACTAATGCTACTGCTAAAGGAAGTTGTGTATAAATTTTAGACCTATTTCTCTCTCTCTTTTTTTTAAATTCTGAAACCCACCCTGCCATGCACAACCAAGTCCATGCATGAATTCATTTAGACAGTGCTACCCCAGGATCACTCTACTGGAAAATGAAAAGCAGCAACAATAATAAAAATGGTGCCAATAATAGAGTAGCTGAGAAATGAGGTAATGCTTGGGAAAAGCCCTTGCCCAGCTCTGTGCCATCTCTGAAGTCACAAATACTCAGGAGATTCTCTGTCATGTGGGAAAGCCAGACACAGAAGTGGGCTATTATAATGGAATCTGATTAGGGCAGCTTCAGAGGTAAACACAGGGTGTTCTTGGATCTCGGAGATTGGCCCCTTCCCTAAGCCGGAAAAGCTTTGGAGGAGGTGATGACTGACTACTGAAATTAGAATCTGCCAAACAAAGAAGTGGAAAAAGGAAAAAGGTCTGCAATTCAGACCAAAGGAACAGTGGGAGGAAAGGGCTAGGTATAAGTAACAGCACTAAGTCTTGGGACTGACCTGTTCCTGAAACATATCTCTGTGAGTGAAACATAAACTGTGGGTGATACTGGAGGAACAAGGAGCAAATCGCTGAGAATGAGGACACCTTGAGAGATTCTAAGTAGAAATGTGACATGTGACACAACCGGGTTATTGGAGAGTGAATTTGAACCCAGTCACTGCTCAATACAGTTGCTTGCTAAGAAAAGAATATGACTAATACTTGCCTTCATTTTTGAAGATTCTCCATCCCTGTCAACAACACTGTTATACCCAGTTGTTTGAATAAAATTTGGACATCCTCCTTAAACCTATTTCTCTTACCCTCTGGGTCACCAAGATTTAGGGAGCTTGCATTCTCAGTATTTCTTGAACATACTCATTCCTAGCTTCCCCAACAGTGTTACCACCATCTCCGTTCCCTGTCACTTCTTGAGGTTCTCCTGCTTCCAGTTTCTTTCTTTTTAGCTATTCTTTATATCTCAACCAAGGTGGTCTTCCTAAAATGCAGACTTTGATCTTCACATTTCTTGGCAAAAACCCCATCA
>RJWM01029904.1:0-23965 GCA_004363535.1 Dasyprocta punctata | reverse complement strand
CTGGGAAAATATCTTAGCCAATTGTCCATCAGACAAAGGACTTCTATCTAAAACATATAAAGAATTAAAAGAAATCAAGCCCCTAAAATTCAAGGACCCAATCCAAAAATGGGCATCTGAGATGAATACACACTTCTCAGAGAAAGAAATACAAATGGCAAATAAATATATGAAAAAATTTTGAACATCAATGGTCATTGAGGAAATGCAAATTAAAACAACACTGAGATTCCATCTCACCCCAGAAAGAATGGCCAAGATTAAAAAATCAACCAACAACAAATGCTGGAGTGGCTGTGGGGAAAAAGGAACCCTTCTCCACTGTTGGTGGGAGTGTAGACAGGTGCACCCACTGTGGAAGTCAGTGTGGAGATTCCTCAAGAAGCTAGGATTAGAGATCCCATTCAACCCAGCTATCCCTCTTCTGGGCATTTTCCCAGAAGAATTGAAAACATGATACCACAGTGATATCTGTGCACCCATGTTTATAGCAACACAATTTGTAATCGCCAGATCTTGGAAACAACCCAAGTGCCCATCAATCAAAGAATGGATAAAAAAATGTGGTGTTTTTATACAATGGAGTACTACTCAGCTATTAAGAAAGATTGTATTGAGGCTTTTATAATGGTCACGACTTGAGACCATACTCATAAGTGAGAGAAATCAAACCCACATGTGTAAATACCGTATTGTCTCCCTAGTGTAAGAAATGGAAAACTACATATGATTCAAGGTCTATAATGAATACTGCATGGCGGTGAAGGACAGCTCGGGGAGCGAAGGTAATCGGGAAGGGAATGGGTGGAAGGAGAGAAGGGAGGAGGAAAAGATATGGACCTGTGTATATGTATATGTAAGATAGCTAAAAGGAACGCTGCTGAATGTGTTCGTTATTGAGAAGGAACAGGTGATGCTCATATGATTGGATCAATCTTGCATGTCTATATCTGTTAATGTGAGAAACCATTTTGAAGATAATGATGCGCAGTATTGCAGCCATTTCGAGCTTCTATCTTCCAGTTTTGTAAACCTGTAATGTTGTGTATTTACTCTAGTCATTTGTTTGTTTCTTTTGTTTGTTGTTTTTACTATATATGTCGTCCTTTTTTTGTTTGTTTTGTTTTTCTTCACTTAAGTAAAATAAATAAAATAAAATTAAAAAACCTTTACTCACATAGATTCGATAACACAGAAGAAATGGACAGATTCCTAGAAACCTATGAATTAACAAAGCTGAATCAAGAAGATGTAAAGTTGCTGAACAACCCAATTTCAGCTAATGAAGCTGAAAATGTAATTAGGCCACTACCAACAAAGAAAAGCCCAGGCCCTGATGGATTCACTGCTGAATTCTTCAAGAAATTTAGGGAAGACTTAGTGCCAACACTCCTCAAACTGTTCCATGAAAATGAAAGGGAAGTAAGTCTTCCTAACTCATTCCTGGAAAGAAGTATTACCCTAATACCAAAACCAGAGAAAGACCCAACCAAAAAACAAAATTACAGTCCAATCTCCCTAATGAACATAAATGCAAAAATCCTCAATAAAATACTGGTAAATAGAATACAGCAAGTTATCAGAAAGATTATGCACCATGATCAAGTGGGATTTATCCCAGGAATGCAGGGATGGTTCAACATATGGAAATCAGTACATGTAATACACCATATCAACAGGGTGAAGGACAAGAACCACATGATTATCTCAATAGATGCAGAAAAAACGTTTGGCAAAATCCAACACCCATTCATGATAAAAAAAGAAAAACTCTACAGAAAATCAGTATAGATGGTCTCTACCTCAACGTGATAAAAGCCATATATCATAAACCAATAGCCATCATCTTACTAAATGGACAAAAACTGAAAACTTTCAACCTAAATTCAGGAGCAAGACAAGGATGTCCATTATCACCACTCCTATTCAATAGAGTTCTGGAAATATTAGCCAGAGCAATTAGACAAGAGAAAGAAATAAAGGGAATAAGGATAGGAAAGGAAGAAATGAAATTATCATTATTTGCAGACGATATGATACTCTACAAAGAAGACACCCAAAGATCCATTAGAAGCCTTCTAGAAGTAATATCTAAATTCAGTAATGTAGCCGGATACAAGGTGAATACTCAAAAATCAATAGCATTCCTGTACACAAACAACAAAGTCACTGAGAGAGAAATAAGGGAAAGCAGAACCTTTACTATAACATTCAAAAAAATGCAATACTTAGGAAGTAATCTAACAAAGGAAATAAAAGATCTGTACAGTGAAATTTTCATTATTCTAAAGAAGGAAATCGAAGAAGATTTCAGAAAATGGAAAGATATTTCCTGTTCATGGATTGGAGGAACAAACATTGTGAAAATGGCCATTCTCCCAAAATTATTATACAGATTTAATGCAATCCCAATCAAAATACCACTTTCTTTCCTCACAGAGCTAGAGAAAGCATTCCTGAAATTCATCTGGAACCAGAAAAGACATAGAATAGCAAAGGCAATTCTGGGGAACAAAGGGAAGGCAGGAGGTATCACAATCCCTGACTTGAAATTATACTGCAAAGCTACTGTGATAAAATCAGCATGGTACTGGAGTCAAAACAGACCTGAAGATCAATGGAATAGATTATAAGATACGGCCGCAACTGCAAACACACTTAGCCACCTCATCTTTGACAAAGGGGCCAAACATGTATATTGGGAGAATGGTAGCATCTTTAACAAATGGTGCTGGAAAAACTGGCTTTCTATAATATGTAAACAAAAACTAGATCCATGCCTATCACCATGCCCTAAAATAAAGTCAAAATGGAGCAAAGATCTGAATGTTAAAACAGACACTAAACTTACTAGAAGACAGAGCAGGTAAAAATCTCGATGACATAGGAGTAGGTAGAGAGTTCATGAACAAAAATGAAATTGCACAGGAAACACTTCCCAGAGTCAACAACTGGGATCTCATCCTACTAAAAAGTTTTTCCATGTCAACGGAAATCTCCACAGAGTAAAAAGAAAACCCATGAACTGGGAAAATATCTTAGCCAATTGTCCATCAGACAAAGGACTTCTATCTAAAACATATAAAGAATTAAAAGTAATCAGGCCCCTAAAATTCAAGGATTCAATACAAAAATGGGCATCTGAGATGAATACACACTTCTCAGAGAATGAAATACAAATGGCAAATAAATAGATGAAAAAAATGTTCAACATCAATGATCATTTGGGAAATGCAAATTAAAACAACACTGAGATTCCATCTCACTCAAGAAAGAATGGCCAAGATTAAAAAATCAACCAACAAGAAATGCTGGACGGCCTGTGGGGAAAAAGGAACACTTCTCCACTTTTGGTGGGAGTGTAGACTGGTGCAACCACTGTGGAAATCAGTGTGGAGAGTCCTCAAGAAGCTAGGATTAGAGATCCCAATCAAAGACTGGATAAAAAAGATGTGGTATTTTTACACAATGGAGTACTTCTCAGCTATTAGGAAAGATTGCATTGAGACTTTTATAAGTAAATGGTCACGGCTTGAGATCATACTCATAAGTGAGAGAAATCAAACCCACATGTGTAAATACTGTATTGTCTCCCTAGTGCAAGAAATGCAAAAAGTATATATGATCCAATTCTATAATAAATACTAGGCAAGTGTAAAAAATATCTCAAAGTGCAAAAATATCTGGGAAAGGAAAAGGGGGAAAGAGGGAAGGGAAAATGAAAAGATATAAATCTTTATATATGTACATGTAAATTAACTAAAACGAACACACTGCTGAATGTATTCATTATTGTTAAAGAACAATTAATACTCATATGATTAGATCAATTTTACATGTTTATATCTGTTAGTGTAAACAAACATTTTGAAGATAACAATACCCAATACTGCAACCATTGTCAAGTTTCTATCCTGTTTTGTAAACCTATAATGTTACTGTTGTATATTTACTCTAGTCATTTGTTTCTTTTGCTTTTTTTCTTTGTTATATGTGTCGTTTTTTCCTCTTAAATAAAAAAATAAAAATAAATAAATAAATAATAAAAAAGAAAATAGTTTTATGCTTCTTTGTGGTTGTTACTCTGCTTTTTTCTTCCTTCTCTCTTTCCCTCCTATCTTCTGCAGAAATTTCCAAAATTCGTGTGATCCCCCTTTGTCCTCCAACCTTGCCTCTAATGCCTTCCTCTTCTACTACTCTGGTTTTTACCCAACCCCTTTTAAACTTTCTCCCGTGAGGGTAAAATTGAGATACTAGGGACTTATTTATTGCATGTGATTTTCTGGTTTGCTTCATATTTTGCTATATAACCACAAATCTAGCTCATATAGTTAAAAGTGGGAAATAAATGGCTACCACTGTTTGTTATTTTCTAGGTTGTATTTGATGCTATTTTTATTACTGATTGTACCACTTCAGCCAAAATGACATAATTGTTCTATACAACTGTCCTTCCTGGTATTCCAAGGCTATGCTTGCCTAAAGATCATAGAAAATACTGTGAGCCAGTGCCAAAGAAGCAGGGGCTGGAACAACCATGAAGCAATGTCTCATCTCCAAAACACTGAAGAGGTAGAATATTGCAACAGACTCAAAACCCAAAAACCAGCTACACATGGAAGACACTTCTGTGAAGTAGTCATTTTCTAGGTATTCTGAACTCTATTAATAAAGCAACTCACAATAGGCAATTTACAAGCATTGACCCAGGAATTAAACCAGAAAAAAAGAGAAAAAAGTAAAAAGAAAATAAAATGAGAAGGCACTTAAACAAGATGCAGCCTCAGACATGCATTTTACCAAAGGAAAACCCAAGGGAGACCAGGTGGGACAATCCAAAAGTCAATCACATGGCCTCTCTGAAGTGGTAACAGCAAAACAAATGAATGAGTCTCTGGAAAAAAAAATTAAATCAGAAATAATTTCTCAGATAACTACCGAGATATTGTCCACAATGAAAACCATGCTTAGTGACTTTAAGCAGATACAAATAAAAAAAAATAGAGGAGATTAAGAAATTGATGGAAGCTGTGAATGACCAACATATGAAAGAAATGGAATCCATATAACACATTCAAGCAGATATCCAGGAGAACAAAAATTCCATTGTAAGTATCCACAGCAGAATGAGCCAATGTGATGACAGAATCCCAGATATAGAAGACGGGCTTAGAGTCAGTAATGATGAAATGAATATTTTGTTAAAAATCAGCAGCTGCTAGATGATAAAAACAAGAATAACGTAAGTTTCATTGGAGTCAAAGAAAAAGCAGGACATAGCACAAATGATATAAAAAAATCTGTTCTTAGATGACATGGCAGAAAACTTCTTTGATAGAGAGAAAGAATTTGATGTGTAGATAAGTGAGGCATATAGAATACTAATTAGCCATGATCAAAAAAATCTTTAGTCAGGCATATCATAGTCAAGATTCCATAGTTAATATTCAACACAAGTGTAGAATATTAAAAGCTTTTAGGGGAAAGAAACAAATCACCTATAAAGGAACATCCATCAGAATCACAGCTGAGTTCTCAACACAAACCCTCAAAGAAAGGAGTGTTTAGACTTACATATTTCAAGTCCTAAATGAAAACAACATCTAAACAAGAATGATGTACCCCACAAAACTATCATTCAAAATTTTTAGGACCATAAGATACTTCCATGACAAAGAACACATGAGGAAATTCATGAACACCAAATCAGCACTGCAAAAAGTTCTGAAGGACATTTGAGAAAGAGATAATAAAGACTACAACTCCATGAACCCCAACAGAAAAAATCCACCAGCAAAGGCAAATGATTAAACAGAGAGTTGGCAAAAGGAGGAGAGCCAAATACAGGAAAATAACATGACAAGAATGTCAATATGTATCAGTTATAACCATCAATCTTAATGGTTTGAATTCACAAATCAAAAGACACAGACTGGCAAAATGGATTAAGATGCAAGACCCAACATTATGCTTTATACACGAAACACATGTAATTCAAAAAGGAATTGTTATGGATTAAAAACTGGTGGTCAACTTAGCATGAGCTGAATTACATCAGCGTGGTGTTGAGTAAAGATGGCCCACCTGAGGAAAGTTGCCAGCATAAATAGAGACATGGAGAAGAAGAGTGAGGTGTTGTGGGTTCTTTCAAGAGTTGCTGTTCGAGCCACTGGTTCTCCTGGAGTTGCCTGTCATGCTGGCTTCCTCAACATGGGTTTGGCCATTATCATCAGAGAAGCTCGGGACCTCATCAATGAGTGGCTGTGGTTCACGTTGTGGGAGCCTTGCTCCTCACATTGTGCATTGCTTCCTGGCTCCTGAGGGGAAGTTGTGTACTGTAGGAGCTTGTCACGCTGGGCTTCCTGGCCTGTGCTCAACTGTTCTCTTCGGAGGAGCGCGGGACCTCGTTGCCGCTGGAGATGGCTGTGGTACTCTTCAGGGAAGCCCCACTTCTTCTTTTGAGTGTGACTTCTCAGCTCCCATGTAGAACCCTCAACCCACTGCACAGCTCCTTCAACCCCGCTGGCATAGACTTTCGAGTTCCACCACTGACCTTTGGCCTTCCCGACACAGAACAGTAAATAGAGTGGCGTGTGTCCTTATTGTGGGCTCTTAGAATGCCAGTTGTATTTGTGGGAGGCATTATCATGCATTTGGGTCTCTAGTTGGACTGTTGCAGGACATTGCTGTGGGATCGAGGCCCTCGGCTTAATATCCTGGGTCTTAGTGTTGTGCACAGATTTTCCTGCACTTTCTTGTGTATAACTCTGGGTGACTATTATAAAACAGTATTACAAACATTGTGTCCTGTATGCAGTTGTTCTCCCTGTGACCCCTGACTACAACAGGAATTCATAGACTGAAAGTCAAAGGATAGAATGCAATACTCCATGTGACAGGAACCCAGAAAAATGAAGTGGTAGGTATTGTATTTGCAGACAAAGTGAATTTCAAGCCAAGACTGATTAAGAGAAGCAAAGAAGGTCTCTACATCCTTGTAAAGAGTCCAATCTAAGAGGAACAGATAACCATCATAAATATATATGCAACAAACACCAGTGCATCCAACTATACAAAACAAATATTAACAGACATGAAAAATCAAATAAGCCCTAACATTATTGTACTGGGGGAATCTCAATACCCCACTGTCACACGTACACACATCAACTAGACAAAAAATCAATATCAAAATATTAGAACTGAACAAAACTTTCAAACAAATAGATTTAGCAGATGTCTATAGAGTGTTCCACCCCACAACATCAGAATATACATAATCCTGATATGCACACAGGATATTCTCCAAAATAGGTCACATAGTAGCCCATAGAACATCCTTAAGTAAGTGAAAGGAACTGAAATTATCCTGTGCATATTATCAGAGCATAGTGTAATGAGATTGGACATCAATGGCAAAAGAAACCACAAGAACTTGATAAACACATGGAAATTAAAGAACAGCCTCCTGAACAACCAATGGGTCACAGATGAAATTAAAGAAAAAATTAGACAATTTCTACAATTAAATGATAATACCAATGCAGCATATTGGAATTTATGGGAAGCAATGAGATCAGTCCTATGAGGGAAAGTCATAGCAGTGAATACTCATACCAGGAAAACAGAGCAAGATCAAATAAAAAACTCAATGTTAAACCTCAAACTTCTAGAAAAAGAAGAGTAGGCCAATCTCAAAGAATGTATGAGGTAGGAAATTATGAAGATCAGAGCAGAAATTAAGGCATTGGACACTAAAAAACAATGCAAAGAATCAATTAATTGGAGTTAGTTTTTTTGTTTGAGAGATTAAACAGAATCAACAAACCCTTAGTTAACCTCAAAAAAAGGAAAGAAAAGGTACAAATCCACACAATTAGGAATGAAAAGTGTGAAATCACAAAGGACCCTGCAGTAATTCAGAAGATTGTCTATACCTACTTTTAGAATTTGTATTCTAAGCTGGGCGTGGTGGCGCACGCCTTTAATCCCAGCACTCGGGAGGCTGAGGTAGGTGAAGCAGTTGTGAGTCCAAGGCCGGCTTTGGCTACATGAGCTAAGCCGGCCTGAACTATATAGTGTGACCCTACCTCAAAAAAAATGGGACCAAGTGGGGGGGAAGAACTTGTATTCTAATAAGATGGAAAATGAAGAAGAAATGGACAGATTACTAGATGCATATGAATTATCAAAGATGAATAAAGAAGATAAAAATCTCAGAAAAATCAGTATCAATCAATGAAATCAAAGATGTAATTAAAAGTCTACCAACAAAGAAAATCCCAGGCACTGATGGATTCACCACTGATTTCTACAAATTTACAAAAGTCCAAATACCACTACACCTCAAACTGTTTAATTAAATTGAAAGGAAATCAACACTCCCTAACTCATTCCTGAAAGCAACTATTTTACTGACAGCAAAACCAGAGAAGGATCCAACTAAGAAAGATAACTATAGGCCAATCTTTCCAACAAACATAGATTCAAAAATCCTCAGTAATAACTGGTAAACAGAATGCAGCAAATCATCAAGAGGATTATACAAAACCAAGTTAGATTCATCACTTGGATGCAGGAATGGCTCAGCATATATAAATCAATAAATGTAATACACCATTTTAATAGAGCCAAAAACCCTATAAGTATCTCAATAGATGCAGAAAAAGCTTTTGACAATGTCCAGTACCCATTCATGGAAAAAAAAAAAACCTGCTGAACTTTGAAATACGTTTTATTGCAATCTTATAAAAGCCATCTATGACAAACCAACAGTCAACATCATAATAAATGGACAAAAACTGAAAGCTTTCACTCTAAAATCAGGAAGAAGACAAGGATGCACACTGTCACTGCTCTTATTGAGCTGAAATTCAGGAAATTGTAGGCTGAGTAATTAAACAAGAGAAAGAGCCAGAGTTGTAGCTCAGTGGCATAAGCGCCTGCCTGTCAAGCATGAGGTTGCAAGTTTAATTCCCAATACAAAGAAAAAAATGATAAACATCTGAGATCAATACACACTTCTCAGTGAAGAAATACAAACAGCAAATAAATATATGAAAAAAATGTTCAGCATCACTGGTCATTCAAGATATGCAAATGAAGACAACACTGAGATTCCATGTCAGTGCAGAAAGCCTGGCTATTATGAAAAAATCAAAAGCAAATGCTGGTGGGGCTGTGGGGGTAAAGGGACCCTTCCCCAGTGTTCACAGGACTGGTGCAACCACTGGGGAAGTCAGTGTGGAGATTCCTCAAACAACTAGGACTAGAGATTCCATTTGGTCCAGCCATTCCCCTCATAGTATTCTTACCAAAAGAATCAAAAGTATCATACCACAGCGGTATATGTACACCTATGCATATAGCTGCACAGTTTGTAATAACCAAATCTTGTAAAAAAAAAAAAGACCCAACTGCCCATCAACTGGTGAATGGATAGAGAAGATGTGGATTTTTATACAATGGAGTATTAACCTGCCATTAAAAAGGATATGCTTGAGACATCTCTAAGAAAATGTATGCACCTTGAGTCCATAATCTTAAGTGACATAAGTAAGGCACACATGTAAATACCGCATTGTTTCTCTGGTGTGAGAAACCAAAAGTGTAAATAAGTGCCAAAATGTATAATAGGAATTTTGAATTAGAAAGAAAATTTCCAAATGGGAAGGGGAACAAGGAAATGGACAGGAGGAAAGGAAAGAAGGGAAAAGTAAGAGAGAGAGAGAGAGAGAGAGAGAGAGAGAGAGAGAGAGAGAGAGAGAGAGAGAAAGTAAAACATGGAAAGAAAGTTTTGTAAATGGGGAGGGGAGAAGTGGTTGAAGAAAGGATAAGGGAATGAGGAAAAAGCAAGTCATATCATGTACAGATATGAATTCTCTATGATGAACGTGATCATTATGTATATTTAAAATGTACAAATAAAATCTGATTGGAAAAAGAATGCATATTTATGTTAAAAAATACAAAACCAGAAAAAAGAGAAAATGCTTAGTCTGGTAAATGATATCCACTGATAGAATTATACATATAAATATACAATGTATACACACACAAAAACACAACAGCAACAACACTGACAAACAAAAGACTTAAGGGGTTAAGTTTGTAAGCTTTTCCAGCGAGTTTGGAAAACACACACAAAAGTCTCTAACCTCTACAGTATATATAGTCAACAGGGGACTGAGAGTCCCAGCCAACACAGTTAGGCAAGAAAAAGAAATAATATTTCCAAGTATGGAAAACAAAAACAAAATATATTATTTTCAAGAACATGATCCTGCATGCAAAAAGAATCAAAGAATTTTTTTGTTTTTTTCTTTTTTTATTTAAGCGAAGAGAAAAGAAGAAAAGACATATGTAACAAAGACAATAAGCAAAAGAGACAAACACACTACTAGAGTAAATGGACAACAGTAACATTGCAGGTTTACAAAACAGGATGATAGAAACTTGACAATGGTTGCAATACTGCGTATTGTTATCTTCAAAATGGTTACTTACATTAACAGATATAGACATGTAAAACTGATCCAATCGTATGAGTATTCATTGTTCTTTCTCAATAACGAATACATTCAGCAGTGTTTTCGTTTTTGTTATCTTACATATACATACATACAGATTTGCATCTTTTCCTTTTCCCTTCCCTCTTTCCCCTTTTCACTTCCCAGTTACTTCTGCTCTTTGAGCTACATTTTTCCCTTACATAGTATTTATTATAGATTTTGGATCACATACACTGTTTCCGTTTCTTACACTAGGGAGACAATACGGTGTTTACACATGTGGGTTTGATTTCTCTCACTTATGAGTATGGTCTCAAGTCGTGACCATTTACTTATAAAAGTCTCAATGCAATATTTCTTAATAGCTGAGTAGTACTCCATTGTATAAAAATACCACATCTTTTTTATCCATTCTTTGATTGATGGGCACTTGGGTTGTTTCCAAGATCTGGCTATTACAAATTGTGTTGCTATAAACATGGGTGCACAGATATCACTGTGGTATGATGTTTTCAATTCTTCTGGGAAAATCCCCAGAAGTGGCATAGCTGGGTTGAATGAGATCTCTAATCCTAGCTTCTTGAGGAATCTCCACACTGTTTTCCACAATGGTTGCACCAGTCTACACTCCCATCAACAGTGGAGAAGAGTTCCTTTTAACCCACAGCCCCTCCAGCATTTGTTGTTGGTTGATTTTTTAATCTTGGCCATTCTTTCTGGAGTGAGATGGAATCTCAGCGTTCTTTTAACTGGCATTTCCCGAATGACCATGGATATTGAACATTTTTTCATGTATTTATTGGCCATTTGTATTTCTTTCTCTGAGAAGTGTGTATTCATCTCAGATGCCCAGTTTTGGAATGGGTCCTTGAATTTTAGGGGCCTGATATCTTTTAATTCTTTATATGTTTTAGATAGAAGTCCTTTGTCTGATGGACAATTGGCTAAGATATTTTCCCAGTTGGTGGGTTTTCTTTTCACTCTGTTGGAGATTTCCTTCGACATGCAAAAACTTTTTAGTAAGATGAGATCACAGTTGTTCATTCTGCGAAGTGTTTCCTGTGCAATTTGATTTTTGTTCATGAACTGTCTGCCTACTCCTGTGTTATCAAGATTTTTACCTACTCTGTCTTCCAGTAAGTTTAGTGTCTCTGTTTTAATATTCAGGTCTTTGATCCATTTTGACTTTATTTTCGTGCATGGTGATAGGCATGGATCTAGTTTTAGTTTATGGCATATACAAAGCAAGTTTTTCCAGCACGATTTGTTAAAGAGGCTGTCTTTCTTCCAATGTACCTGTTTGGCCCCTTTGTCAAAGATGAGGTGACTAAGTGTGTTGGTAGTTGTGGCTGCATCTTCTAATCTATTCCACTGATCTTCAGGTTTGTTTTGATTCCAGTACCATGTTGATTTTATCACAGTAGCTTTGTAGTATAGTTTCAAATCAGGGATTGCGATGCCTCCTGCCTTCCCTTTGTTGCCCAGAATTGTCATTGCTATTCTAGGTCTTTTCTGGTTCCACATTAATTTCAGGAATGTTTTCTCTAGCTCTGTGAGGTAGGCAGGTGGTATTTTGATTGGGATTGCACTGAATCTGTATAATAATTTTGGGAGAATGTCCATTTTCACGATATTTGTTCTTCCTATCCATGAACAGGGAATATCTTTCCATGTTCTGAAATCTTCTTTTATTTCGTTTTTTAGAGTAATGTAATTTTCATTGTATAGATCTTTTACTTCCTTTGTTAGATTGATTCCTAAGTATTTCATTTTTTTGGATGTTATAGTGAAGGGTGTGGTTTCCCTTATTTCTCTCTCAGTGACTTTGTTGTTTGTGTACAGGAATGGCATTGATTTTTGAGTGTTCACTTTGTATCCAGCTACATTACTGAATTTGGTTATTACTTCTATAAGTTTTCTAATGGATTTTGGGAGTCTTATATGTATAGTATCATATCGTCTGCAAATAATGATAATTTCACTTCTTCCTTTCCTATCCTTATTCCCTTCGTTTCTTTCTCTTGTCTAATTGCTCTGGCTAATATTTCCAAAACTATATTGAATAGGAGTGGTGATAATGGACATCCTTGTCTTGTTCCTGAATTTAGGTTGAAGGTTTTCAGTTTTTCTCCATTCAGTAAGATGTTGGCTGTTGGTTTATGATATATAGCTTCTATCAGGTTGAGGTAGAGACCATCTACTCGGATTTTCTGTAGGATTTTTATCATGAATGGGTGTTGGATTTTGTCGAAAGCTTTTTCTGCATCTATTGAGACGATCATGTGGTTCTTGTCCTTGGCCCTGTTGATATGGTGTATTACATTTATTGATTTCCATATGTTGAACCATCCTTATATTCCTGGGATGAATCCCACTTGATCATGGTGTATAATCTTTCTGATAACTTGCTGTATTCTATTTGCCAGTATTTCATTGAGGATTTTTGTGTCTATGTTCATTAGGGAGATTGGCCTGTAATTTTCTTTTTTGGTTGCGTCTTTCACTGCTTTTGGTATTAGGATAATACTTGTTTTCAGGAATGAGTTAGGGAGACTTGCTTCCCTTTCAATTTCATTGAAGAGTTTGAGGAGTGTTGACATTAAGTCTTCCCTAAATTTCTTATAGAATTCAGCAGTGAATCCATCAGGGCCTGGGCTTTTCTTTGTTGGTAGGTATTTTAGTTACTTTTCGCTCATTGCCGAGACAGAATACATGACGACCAAAATTAGGGAAGGAAAGGTTTATTCTTACAGTTTCTTGAGAGTTTCAGTCCATAAGTTGGTTCCGAGATAGCGTGGCATGGCGGGCCTGCAGTTCCTGGTGGCTGCAAGCTGCAAGCCGCTGGCGAGAGAGAGAGAGGCTGAAGCGGAAAAGCAAGAGGAAGACCCGCCTTCCCTTACATTGCATGTTGGCTCCACCCCTGGGTGGGCACAGCACTCACATTGCCAGACAACAAAACAATAACAAACCAATAACTCAGCCCCATCAATATTATATGAGGACTTGGGGGTACATAGCATATTACCTGATACAGTAGGGTCTTAATTACATTTTCAATTTCATTAGCTGATATTGGGTTATTCAGCAGTTTTACGTCTTACGAATTCAGCTTTGGTAATTAATAGGTTTCTAGGAATATGTCCATTTCTTCTGTGTTATCAAATCTATGTGAGTAAAGTTTTTTGAAGTAGGTGTTGATGATCTGTATTTCCACCGGATCTGTAGTGATTTCACCCTTTTCATTTCTTACTGCATGAATCTGAGTTTTTTCTTTCCTCTTCTTGATAAGGTTGGCTAGGGGTTTATCAATTTTATTTACTCTTTCAAAGAACTAACTCTTCGATTCATTAATTCTTTGTATTGTTTTCTTAGTTTCAATTGCATTAATTTCTGCTCTAATCTTAATAATTTCCTCCCTCCTTTGGGCTTTGGACTTGACTTGCTCTTCTTTTTCTAGAAGTTTGAAGTGTAGGATTAGATTGTTTATGTGTGTTCTTTCTGGTTTTTTGATATGAGAGTTTAGGGCTATAAATTTCCCTCTCAGGATTGCTTTCATTGTGTCCCACAGGATCCGGTAATTTGTATTTGCATTTTCATTAAATTGTAGATATTGTTTAATTTCTTCTTTAACCTCTTCTGTGACCCATTGGTTGTTTAGGAGAGTATTGTTTAATTGCCATGTGTTTATGAGGTTATTGTAGGGTTTTTTTGTCATTCATTTCCAATTTTACTGCACTGTGGTCAAATAATAAGCATGGAATTATTTCAGTTTCTTTGCATTTACTTAAGCATGTTTTTTGGACCAGTATATGATGTATTTTAGAGAGTGACCCATGTGCATCTGGGAAGAATGTGTATTCTGATATCAATGGGTGGAATACTTGGTATGCATTTATTAGGTCCATTTGTTCACAAGCTTGATTCAGTTCTGCTATTTCTTTGCTGATTTTTTGTTTAGTTGATCTATCTCTCTGTGACAATGAGGTGTTAAGGTCGCCTGTTATAACTGTATTATTGTTTATTTGGTTATTCATGTCTCTTAAGAATTGTCTTACATAGTTGGGTGCTCCCATATTCGGTGCATATATATTTATAATTATAATCTCCTCCTCTTGAATTTTTCCCCTGACAAATATGTAGTGACCTTCTTTATCTCTTTTGATCATTCTCGGTTTGAAGTTTGCATTGTCTGCAAACATAATAGCTACACCTGCTTTTTTCTGGGTTCCTATTGCATGGAGTATTGTTTTCCAGCCTTTGATTTTTAGTTTGTGAATTTCCTTTTGAGTAAATTGTGTTTCTTGTACACAGCATATTGTTGGGTTTTGTTTCTTAACGCACTCTGCTAGTCTGTTTCTTTTTATTGGTGAGTTGAGGCCATTTACATTGATTGATAAAACTGATATGTACTGGCTCATCCCTGTTATGATATCTTTCTGTTGCTGGTTTTCTACATTTTCTGTTTAATTACTTGCCCTGCCTAGTGGTTTCCTTTTGTTGTTGTTCTTAAGATTGTGGCTATCTTTGTCTCTTTCTAGAGTGTCTTTCAGTACTCTTTGTAGTGTTGGTTTGGTGGCCATAAATTTCTTCAGTTGTTTTTTGTCGTGAAAGAATCTTATTTCTCCATCAATTTTTAAGGATAGTTTTGCAGGGTACATTAATCTGGGTTGAAAGTTATTTTCTTTCAGGATTTGAAATACTTCACTCCAAGCTCTTCTTGACTTGAAGGTTTGTGTTGAGAAGTCTGCCGTGATTCTGATAGGCTTTCCTTCATAGGTGATCTGTTTGTTTTCTCTGACAGCTTTTAGTATTTTGTTCTTGTGCTATATTTCTGATACCCTTATTATTATATGTCTGGGTGAGGATTTATTTTGATTGTGGTTAATTGGGTTTCTGTATTCCTCAGTTACCTGTATTTCAGATTCTCTTCCCATGTTTGGAAAGTTTTCTGCTATTATTTCTGTTATTAATCTTCACAGGTCGTTAGTATTGACCCCTGCTTTGTCATTTATGCCTATTAATCTTACGTTATTTCTCTTGGCATCATCTTGCAGCTGTTGAATTGTTGTTTCTTGGTTCCTTACTATTTTTAAGAGGTCTTTTCTTTCATGGTTGTTATCTCCCATGCTGTCTTGAAGATCTGAGATTCTATCTTCAGCTTCATTTAAGCAGTTTTTCAGTCTTTCCATGGAGTTTTTGATTTCCTGCATTTCCCTTTGCATCTGTTTCATGCATTCTGTTTGTGTCTTATATTGTTCAAAGTTTCAATCATTTTCTTAAGTTCTTCTATTTTTTTATCTTGCTCTTCTTTAGATATACACAACATTTCTTTAATAATGATTCTCAATTCATTTTTTAGGTCAGAGAATATTTCTGATTTGAATTTCTCTATAGCTTAATTGAGCTGTTTCTTTACTGCATTTTCTATCATTTCAGAATGTCCATTTGTGTGACTCCCACTGTCTTCCATTTCAGTGTCTCTTGTGTTTGTTCTTAGTGGGCTGGGGGACTGAGACTGCCTCTTGTTCTTTCATTTTGTCATTTTCTTCTAGAACCTATGTGGCTCTGTGTCCTGTGAGGCTGTCCGGGCATTTCCCTGAGGATCATGTTAAGTCTTGGGTTGTGCTGAGTTGCGAGACCCAGTAGAGCCGGATCCTGTGTGCAGCCAGTGAGGGTGTCCTCCTGGGGTGTGTGGGTGGAGCCTCTGCCTTAACTGGGTGGGGACCAAGTTTTCCCGGTCCCAGGGAGCTAGGCAGAGTGTACCCCAGAGTATGATGCCACCCGGACCCTGAGTCTAGCTGCAAGGAGTTCAGAGCAACAACTGTGCCAGGGCAAGCCTGCGCGAGTCCCAGGCCTACAGTGCCAGGGCCTTGCTCCTGGCTGTGGGGGCCTGCGAGCTGTATGATGCCACGTGCACAAGCTGCTCCACTGAAGTATGGAGCTTGCATGCTCTGCACTCTGGTGGTGGGAGCCCAAGCTCTCCAAGGCCCTGCAGCTATGTTGGTCAGTCCCTGATGAGCAGCTCTGGAGTCCTGAGCTGAGCTGGGCTGGGCTGTGTACCTCTGTGTCCTGTGAGGTTGGTCAGGCATTCCCGTGAGGGTTGCATTGAGTCTTAGGTCGTGCTGAGTCATGGGACCTTATAGAGCAGGATCCTGTGCGCAGCCAGTGAGGGTGGCCTCCCGGGACATGTGGGTGGAGCTTCTGCCTTAACTGGGTACTTGGTAAAACAATCTTTGCTTTCCCTCAAGCTGGGAGTTGCTGGAAGCAAGCTATGCCTCGCACCGTGGTGTTGCTGGGCAGGAGCTGGTGAAGGGCCAAGGTGGCGGCCACGGGGTCACTTTCCCTTCCTCCAGGTCCTCACTGCAACCTCCAGGCTGCCAGGTTCAGGTTCACCTTCCAACTCACAGTTCTCCTTTCTCAAAGAATTTTTAGATAAAAGTTGTAGATATTTGGGTTAAGCAAGGATGCAGTTTTTTAAATTGCTACCTTTTCATCCCATTGGCAAAGAAGAAATTCCCATCATTGGTTTATGGAAATTGCTAAGCAGATAATATCCATTTTGGACAGATGAAAGTCACAGCAGTGTACTGGTTACAGTACTTACATCCTAAGGGAGGAGAGTGCTGTAGACCACACAAGGTCGCATGAAGGTTGCACTCAAGAGCAGAGAAACCAGGAGGTGCTGTGAGGGCAAGAGAATGACCTAACTCCTGATTCCTGTGGAGCAAGTGTCTGCCTTATTTCAATGATTCTGTGAGCCAGCAAGGAACTATAATACACTCCCCCAAGCTTAGTCATTTTGATAAGGAGCATTGTTTGGTTGAGGATCTTAAACACATGGCACTTTATCTTTGTCCAAAATAGAAGAGAATAGGGATGAGATCCTCCAGTTAGGGCATTAGAGGAACTTTGGTTTTCCTGAAGTCAAGACAAGAAATAATATTTAACTTTAATTTTAGCTCTTATACCATAGCTGGGCACAAGATCAGTCTTTCAAAAATTCATTTCTATATACCTGATAGAAACAAAAGATGAAGATTTAAAATATGCATCATTCTAAATGGCATTAAAAGTTAACAAATACCTACTAGCAAGTCTAATGAACATGATGCAAGAATTCTACATAGAAAATTATGAAAAGTTTTGGAAATCAACTAAAGAAAACCTACATAAATGGAGTGTTAGATTATCTTTAGTGAATTGGAAATGGATAAGATCAAGTATATTCAGAAAATTTGGTGGAAGAAGTAGAATGAACCTAGAGGACTTACACAATCAGATATCAAACTAATAATGCAGAGCTGGGTATGTAGCTCAGTGGTGGAGTGCTTGCCTAGCGTGTGCAAGGCCCTGGGTTCAATCCTCCATGATACAAACAAAATTCATAAAGCCATAGTAATTAAGAAATGTCATATTGCAAGAGGACAGCAGAATAGACCAGTGCAATTGTAGAGTCCCAAATAGATCCATACTTCTTCAAATATTTTAGTTTTGATAATGGTGATAATGAAGAGGAGTGGAGAAAGGACTTTTTGTTAATCAGTGGTGTTGAATCCGTTAAGTACTATCTGGGACCTGACCTAGATCCTCAATCTCCCAAATGAGTGTAGGGCGAAAGCTTAAATAAATGAGACAAGCAGTATGATTTTAGAGCTCCAGGAGGATCAAAACCCTCTGCAGAGTTCTTGACTCTGAGGCTATGATGAGGGCTAAAACAAAGAACTTCTCTGTGCAGCCCATATTTATTTCCATAATAAAGAAAGAGAGGGGATACTGAGGAAAGCAGGAAAATGAGCAAGGCCTTGGGAATCACTTCAAGGACTTCTCCAAGTAGTAAATTGTGCCAATTTTAGGAGAACTGTCTTATCTCCGTGATGACATTTATAGTGGGAGTGAGACGCTTGCAGGTGTGAAATGTCTGTAGCTGCAGTCTCTATCTGCTTAACTGGGCTTGAGCCAAGTGTCTTTGGCTGTGGCCTTATCTTGCCCTTTGAGGTATCTCTGGTCTCACAGGCCACTACAGGCCTCAGCCAGGACCAGTGATTCATAGATTCGCCAGGCAAGGGGCCTAGGCCTAGGATAGGCTCACAGATAAGCATAGAAAGCCAATTAGGTATTTTTAAATCCTGCTCAGAGCCACTCCATAGTGGTCTCCAACAAAGTACCATATCACATACAGAAAAAGTCTCAGCTATACCAGAGACAGAACTCAATTCTAGAAAGACTAAATATAAGAAGCAAAACAATAAAGCATATGGAGGATATTTGTAACCTTAAATATATTTTCATGACTTTGAAATAGGAAAAGTTATCCTAAATTGGACATATGAAATACTAACCAAAAAGGAAATGATTGATAAATCACATTAAAATTAAAGACAAGTTTTCATTGATATCACAACAAAGGCATCCAAACTTCAGCCATAGTGTGGTAAAAGATATTTTCAAAGCACAAAGCTGACCCCAAAAAGTCATATCCATAAGGCATATGAACTCATAAAACTTATAAAAATCAATAAATGACAGATAACCTGATATAAAATTGGGCAAAAGACTTAAACAAGTATTTTGCAAAATAATGTGATTCATAAACATAAAATGTACTCAGTTTCATTACTAACACTTGAATTGCAAGATATATACAATGAGATGCAATTTAAAAATATCAGAATTGTAAAAATATATAAAAACTGATAATCCCTAGTGTTGAGTGACTATGTAGAATAACCAGAACTCTCATGCACTGCTGATGGAAATGCTATATATTATAAACACTTTGGAAAAGAGACTAACACGTTTTTAAATTGAAATATATTTCTTATGTGATCCCAAAATCCACTTCAATATATTTACCTTTAAAAACCCCAAAACATATCTGTACCCAAATAATTGCATATGAAGGTTCATTGCAGCTTCATGAATACCCAAATGCAGAAAAACACTGAAGTATGAATGAACAAATGGATGACTCAATCAAATGAACAAATTGTGCATCTGCTCCAGTTTGTATATGGAATGATTCCCAAAAACCCATAAGTTAAAGGCTTGGTCCTCTACTTGATGCTATTGGCAGGTGATGGAGCCTTTAAGAGGTGGAGCATAGTGGGGGTTTTAGGATATTGGGAGCATGTTGTTGGAGGACATTGGGAAAACCCAGATCTATTCGTCTTCTTTTTTCTTTACTGGATCTGGTCAAGAAGTGAATGGGCTTCTTCATGTTTCCATCATGATGTGCCTCCACAGGCCTAAAGCAATGGGATCAGTCACTGACTGAACCCTCTAAAACTGTGAGCCATAACAAACCTTTCCCCTTCATAAGTTGATTATTTCAATATTTTGTCACACTATCTGAAATTTGAATAACAAATGAATACAAAAAATGGGAAACTACCTAAAAATAACAAACTACTTATATGTTCAATGACATAGACAAGTCTGTAAAACATTAAGTAATCTTATAGAGACCAAATTCAAAGGATCACACCTCAGTGATTTTACTGAAACAACATTCTGGAAAAGGAAGAAATACAAGGTCAGTATTTCTGGTGCTGAAAAAAAAAAACATTCTAACCTCATCAAAGACACAATTAAACACAGTGACATATGCCTGCCCTCCAGCTACTTGTGAGGCAAAGAAAGGAGGACCACTTGATACAGGGAATTCTGGGCCAGCCTGGACAGCATAACAAGACCTCATCTCTTAAAAAGAAGGAAAAAAATCACAAATAATTAAAATGTTATTGGCAAGGGCACAATGTGGGAATAAATAACTACAAAACTTAACCAGCCTGAGGACATCATGAAAATGATCTTCTTTGTAAAAACAGTGAGAACACTGACAAAAAATAACCAAAATGGTCAGAATTAACATTTTAAGAACTATGAAAATTAATCAGAGTCTTGCAACAATCCAAGAAGGATTTATTAGAAAGAAAAAGAAAAGGAAAATAAAATAAAATAAAAGATAAAAGAAAAGAGGAGACAAAAGAAAAGAAAAGAATAGTTTAATTCTTGAGAAGAACAGTGAGCTTTGAGGTATTTTAATTTGCAGTATTTCTCTTTCCTGTTATATCCTTGAAAATTAATATAGTTATCATAGTGAAAATCAGAAGCCTGGTAATCACTGGAAAGACAAATTTAGATGGGAAGTCCTTCAAACCTTCATTCCCAAAGAAATATCATTACTTTCAGGACTCATAGTTCCCCAGGGGACTCTCATTAGAGAATATTTACATTGGACCCACCTCAGAATGTGTTCAGAGCAAAAAGCCTTTACTCTGGAGAATTTTGATGAAAAAATTAGAGACAATTGTTGGCATTTGAGGCTGCTGGAGGAGGCTGATGAGAGTTGAGACAAATATTAGGCTGAACAAAAACCTGAAAAGGAAAAGCTGAGGAATGAGATATCTAAGGGGTGTTTTGAAAAGCTCTAATATATTCCTGGGAGTTTGGAAAATGGTAAGCATATGTAGGGCTATGCACATGCTCAGAGACATGCGCATGCACAGGAAAGATCTGAAAAGGTCCTATACAGGCACATCTGCCTGACCTTAAAACTCTGCACAAATAAGAAGTAAAGGTTCAAGAGGTGTTGTCCAATTTTTGGCTGAGTATCTTTAGCATGTTTACGGGACACATACTTAAGCCTCTCAGCAATGATTGGGAAACAAATGGGTTTCAGGTATTTAAAGAAATTTCTGTTTGTCCATCAGTTTATAAAAAGGCAAAGTAGGCTCTGAACTTCTCACAGCCAGACACAACGTCCTGGTGGTGTTACACTCCAGGATGCACTCTGCCTAGCTGCCTGGATCCCAGAGATTCTGATCTTCACCCAGTAAGGTGGAAGGTCCAGTGCCACACTCTGGGAGTGAGCCCTCACTAGTTGTGCAGAGCATCAAGCTCTGCCCAGCCCAGCATCACAGTGCAATCCATCAGAGGCATGCCTGGCCATCCTCACAGGAGAAAGAGGTACTGAACCCAGACCAGACCAGAGCCCCAGAGCTGCTCATCAGGGGGTGACCAGAGTAGCTGCAGGGCCTTGGAGAATTTGAACTCTGTCCATTAGAACACAAGGTATAAACTCCATTGTTCAGGGGTGTGGCCACCCAGCAGGTCCTGGAGGTTGCAAACTCCACCCAGCCAGAAGCAAGGCCCTAGCACCATATGCCAGGGGCACGCCTGGAATTGCCCCATACTCCAGAAGCTCTGAACTCCTCATAGCCAGACAAAAGGTCCTGGTGGTACCCCACTCTGGGGTGTGCTCCACCAAGCCACTTGGGTCCCAGAGATACCAATCTCCACCCAGTAATGTGGAAGGTCCAGTGACACACTCTGGGAGTGAGCCCTAGCTGCACAGAGGATTGAACTCTGCCTAGCCCAGCATACCAGTGCAATCCATCAGGGGAATGCCTGGCGAGCCTCACAGGACACAAGGGTACTGAGCCCAAAACAGCCCAGAACCCCAGAGCTGCCCATCAGTTAGTGGCCAGAGTAGCCACAGGGCCTTAGAAAATTTGAGCTCTGCCCATTAGAACACAAGGTGCCAGCTCCAATGTTCAGGGGTGCAGGCATACAGCAGGGCCTGGAGGCTACAAACTCTGCCCAGCCAGGAACAAGATGACAGCACCATATGCCAGGCTTGCCCGGCAGTCCAGGGGCTCTAAACTCCTCGCAGCCAGATGAAAGGTTCTGGTGGTGCCACATTATGGGGTGTGCTCTGCCTAGCCACTTGGGTTGTGGAGATTCTGAACTCCACCCAGGCAGGCACAAGGCCCCAGCGACCACACACCACAGGTGCATCTCTGCTAGCCACCTGAGTTGAAGAGGTTCTGAACACTACACAGCCAGGTTCTAGGCCCTGGCAATAAGCTCCAGGGGTGTGCCTCTGCTAGCTGCAGGGAGGATACAAAATTTGTCAAGCCCAGCATCGCACAGCAATACAACAAAGTATATCAGGAGAACATACGGCCAGTCTCATAGACTACAGAGCACAAGGATCCAGTGCCATAGTCTGGGGGTGTGCCCCAGCTAGCCATGGGGATATTGGAGGATTGAAGATCTACGTAGCACAGTGTTCCAGTGCAATCCATTGGGAGGCTGCCTGGCCAGCCACACAGGTCCCAGAAGAAAATGCCAAAATAAAAGAACATGATGCAGTTTCAGTCACCCAAACAACCAAGAACAAACCCAAGAGACACTGAAATGGAAGACACTGACAATCGCACAAATGAACTGTCTGAAATGATAACAACTGAAGCAAAGAAAAAACTCCATGAAGCTATGGAGGAAATCAGATCAGAAATAATCTCTCAACTAAAAAATGAAATGACAAACATTATGGAAGAAATGCTGTGTGTATATAAAGAAGATCAAGATAAAATATAGAAGAACATAGGAAAATGATGGAACCTTTCAACAAAATAAGACACAAAAAGAATGCATGAAATAGATTCAAAGGGAAATTCAGGAAATTAAACATTCCATTGAAAGTTGCCAAAACTGCTTCAGTGAAGCTGATGATAGACTCTCAGACTTTGAAGACATCATGGAATTATGATCACGAAAGAAAAGATCTCCTAGAAATAACAAGGAACCAGGAAACAACAATTAAACAGCTGTAAGATGATGCCAAGAGAAACAACATAAGATATATAGGTGTCAATGAAAAAGCAGGGGTCAACAGAAATGACGTGCAAAGACTGTTTGCAAAAATAAGAGCAGAAAATTTTCCAAACATGGGAAGAGAATCTTATATACAGGTAAATGAGGCACACAGAACCCCAATTAACCAAAACCAAAATAAATTTTCACCCAAACATATAATAATTAGGATACCAGAAATTCAGCACAAGAACAGAATACTAAAAGCTGTCAGAGAAAAGAAACAGATCACCCATGAAGGAAAGCTTATCAGAATCACATGAGACTTCTCAACAAAAACCTTCAAGTCAAGAAGACCTTGGAGTGAAGTATTTCAAATCCTGAAACAAAGCAACTTTCAACCCAGATTAATGTAACCTGCAAAACTGTCTTAAAAACTGATGGAGAGCCGGGCGTGGTGGTGCATGCCTTTAATCCCAGCACTCAGGAGGCTGAGGTAGGAGGAGCGTTGTGAGTTCAAGGCTGGCTGGGGCTACAACACAAGCACAAGGCCAGCCTGAGCTACACAATGCGACCCTGCCTCAAAAAAACCAGGACCCGGAGTTTGGCTCAGTGACTTAAGCACCTGTCTGACAAGGTGCGAGGTTGTGACTTCGATCCCTGGTGCCGCAAAAAAAAAAAAAAAAAAAAAAAAAAAAAAAAAAAAAAAAAAAAAAAAAAAAAAAAAAAAAAAAAAAAAAAAAAAAAAAAAAAAAAAAAAAAAAAAAAAAAAAAAAAAAAAAAAAAAAAAAAAAAAAAAAAAAAAAAAAAAAAAAAAAAAAAAAAAAAAAAAAAAAAAAAAAAAAAAAAAAAAA